>OMPJ01040733.1:0-19204 GCA_900312935.1 Carapus acus
ACACACACACACGTAGACAGTGTGTGACGTCAGCGCGCTGCGGGTAAACATGCGTGTTAGCAGCACCTGTGCGGTAGTTGCTGTGTGTGTCGGTCCACTGACAGGGAGGGGGAGGGGGAGGGTGTGTGTGTGTGTGTGTGTGTGTGTGTATGTGTGTGTATGAGAGAGAGAGACAGAGAGGGGACTGTCCAAACAAGCTACAAGCTATGTGATAGTTACAGTTACAGTTACATTACATTACAATTCACTGGAAGAATGTCGGTGAACACACAGTCAATGCTAAATAATAACAATAAGAGCTAGCACACGCACACACACACACACACTTTGGTGACCACCTCACACTGTGATAATATCATCTTCACAGGCTTGGCAGGTGAGATTTTTAGTTCAGGTTTGAAACGTTTTTTTGTTGCCTTGCCCACAATATTCCAAGTCACAATTTCAGAATAGAATATTAAAATCTGGAATACTTTCATCTTAATGATCCAGACAAAATTTCTTGTGCAGATAAATGTACAGAGAAAGAAAAAAGAATCAGGAAAAGAAGTCTAGGTTCAACAGAGACTAAAATTTGGAAAAAATACACACTTGTGTGTGTGTGTATGCGAGTGTAAGCGAATCTCCCGTCAGTGGGTCAGAGGTTTCTCCAACAGAGGATTGTGATGACGAACAAAGCTTGTGCTCCACTCGCTTCTCGGGCAGCGGCACAAACTTCTCACAACATCTCACCACATCACCGCCCTGCGTGTGTGTGTATGCGTGTGTGAGCGTGCGTGTGCGTTTCTCGGCTTGTTCCGGCACTAGCTGCAGTTCTCCCTCTTCGCCGCTAGGTGGCACCGCGGTCACACCGAACACCGCGTCGGCGCCTCTTAAAATGCCGACGCACGACCAAAACTCGGCTTATTTCTTACATTCTCCCCACGCGTTCAGTTAAATATCATCTCACAGCACAAACATTTATGTTTGTGTGCGCACCGAGCCTTTGACGATGATTTTAATATCGCAGCCTGGGGGAAAAATACAGAGAAAGCATTAAAATTCCACGAATGTCACAACAAAGCTCGACAAATAAAAGTATAAATGTAAATGTCACGGCCGTGTGGTGTTTAATAAAACACCGGCGTTTAATTCGAAACTATTATCTGTTATCATTCTACACTTTTAGATCATGTGTAAAGAAACCGTGACAGCACCAAATTCTACACAAACAGAATTGTTATTTGTGCGATGAAAAGCAGTATTTCTCTGGTTTCTTTCGTGTAAAAAACCCAAATACAAATAAAACAGTGCCAGTAATTGAAAGTCTAACCTTTTGTGTAATTCTGCGCAGTATCTCCACGTCCTTCACTTTTTAAACCACAATTCAAATTCAATGTCGACGTAACTTCTGTGTACAAAATTATAATTAAAATCTGCATAATTAATCGAATAATGTATCAAATTACGATGCTCCTGTATTTCAATCGATTCGATTCTAAAATCTGCTTCAGTCTCAGGAAAACAATAACGTGAAAACTAATCGACGATGTTTTATCACCGGATCGCATGTTAAATGTAGAAAAAAAATGTTATTTACGTCTAATTGGTGAACGCGAATTTCTGTTAAACGATCGACAATTTGGTCGATTGCACAAAATTCAATTTGAAATGCCTGAAACCCCTTTTCAGACATGCCGAAAAAACCTACGGGCCGATTATAATCATCTTGTTATCTTACGACTTTATTAAAACGGTGAAGAAACCCCGAATATTGCGCCAGATTTGAGGCTATTAATGCGTTTTTAAATCTCCTGTGCAAAGTCGGGAGCCGCGTCATCGCCTGCGCTCATAAAAACAAATACAAGAACACTAATTTCACAATCACCCAGCTTTGAAAACAGCTCGGGACGGAGAGCTTGACAAAACATCAACGGGGGAAAAAAAAAAGACACAAAACATCGCTACTGTTTTGCAGCCTGTCGGCGGCGCACGTGCGACAATTTGAACAATAAGTCAACAAACAAGCACAACAGCTGAGGATCAAAATGAAATGTCAGGGGAGATTCGTTTCTGGTGTGATGTGAGAAAAGACATTTGACATTTAGGATGGCGGCGGGGCCTGTTTGTGTGTGTAGGCGAGAGTGTGTGTGTGTTTGTGTGCCATGCGAATTAAACTTGAACATGTGGCGTTCCAAAAAAACAAACAAAAAAAAAAAAACGAAAAAAAGACTTCACGAGAAGCTTGTATTAATCATGTGATATTCAAGGACCTGCTAGTTTGAGTTTATATAATGTTTTATATTGATCTTCATCATCAGTGCTACAGTGAAATTACATTTAAAATATTTACACTTTCAAAAATGTGTCTACTGTCTCTCAAAAGTATCAGTTTAAATTTCTACGAGCTGTTAAAAAGTTCCACGGTAGTTGCGGTTGTTGTTGTTGCATGTAAGCTGGCTGTGAGCTCTGAGGGAGCCGATCCGGCGTGTAAACATGCCATCACGCCGCTCCAGGCTTGAATTTCATTTTCTTTGAACCATGAATATGTTTCACGGTTTCACATCTTTAATCTTGCGTGTGTGTGTTTGTGTGTCTGAGTCACTCTGTGGTCGTGCAGACGATATTCACCTCGCCGACACGTCTCGCTTTAAGTCAGCCGCCGCCGCTGACACTGAATATTAGCAATACTCCACTTAATGTGCACACACACGCACACACACACTCTCCGCCGACATGGGCTTCTCTGGCTGAGTGGCCTGATGGGGGCGCTACGGGCGGCACGCTCACACTGAGGCCCATGACCCCCGGTGTGACCCCACAGAGCCTGGCCCCGGTGTGTGTGGACCGTGTGTGAGGTGTGTGTCGGTGAGGGCGTCACCTTGACCTCCGTTTGGGCTCCCCTCACACTCCCTCTGATTACCATCGCTGTGCTGCCACTTTGTTTTGGCTAAAAACAATCAAATCAGCACAAAACCAGCAGGAAGTCTCCGACCGGCATTTCCTGTTACTTCTTCTTCTACTGCAAATGAGATATTTGGTCCAGATTTGACAAAAAAAATTGGCCAATCATCTCACAGCACAGACAGTGTGTGTGTGTGTGTGGGTGGGTGTGTGTGTTTGTGTTTGCGTCTTGACGCCTGTACACTAACATCCCTGTTCTCACCTTCACACTCCATCACCAGGTTAATACACACATTCACAGACAAACACACACACGCACGCACACACGTACACACACACACTCGCTCTTTCTCGCCTGTAATTCCTGCATCTGTAACTGTGTGTGTACACAAACGCACGCACTCGCACGCACACAAACACACACACACCTGGCACACATGATTGCTGTGTGTTTGTGCACCTGTGTGTCTGTGTGTGTCGATGTGTGTGTGGCCCAGTTTGACCTGAGGCCAGCATTGTGTTACAGTCCAAACTAGCGCTCAAACCGCAGTACTACACAGAAGTATTTCTTGCATCCGCACCAGCAATACTCCTAAAACACACTGTACTTCAGTGATACCACAGTAGCACCAGCTGGACAAATCAGTAATTCAGTTAAATTCTGTTTTATTTTTACAGAACCACATCAGAACAGAAGTTATCTGAAGGTGCGTTCCTAGTGGAGCAGGTCATTATCATTACATTAACGTTGTTGTTATTACTTTAAGTGCTTCCATGAAATCATTTCTATCGTCACTAATTTCATTTCATCAGTAGTTGATTCACACAATTCAGGCGGCGACAGTTTGCGATGCAATGAGCAGACAAATAAAAAATAAAACTTGAGGCTCTGCTGATCAAATATCCAGAGAAGGATGGCCAATAGCAAACCTCACTTTCCTCCACTAGGCGGCTTTCCTGCTGAGCCACACACACGCGCACACACGTCTTGCTATTAACAGCTCAGGATTTGACCTTTGAACCTAAGGAACTCAAAGGCCAGAAAAAATACTACAATAAGCACTACTTTAAAAATAAATACTGTACATATAAATATAAATTCCAAAGGATTTGGGGAGTTTTAGTGAGATAAAGCGATAATGGCTGATGTGTGCAGCCTCTGCTGAGACGAGCAGCCAGGCGAAGAAAACAAAACAGCTGATGAAAGTTACGTGGGCTGGATTCGACTCTGCAGATGTTGTGTGTGTGAGTGCAGACACACACACACACACATGTACACACACACACCTCTAGGAGTTAAATGTCAGCCTGCAGGGCCTCCTGTAAAAACATCTCCCTGAATAGTAAACTGGGCCTGAGAGCCGCACACCTTCTCTCGGTTCTGTTTTTCTGAATTTGACAGAGAAGAGCGGAGTTTCCACCTGAGTTGTGTGATCAGTGAGGGTTCCTCGGGCTCCTGGAGGAGCTGTCATCTTCTCCACCTCCTCCCTCCTCCTTCAGACCTACAACATGCTAGGTCAACTTTGTGTCATCTAATCATCTCTCTCTCCCCTTGCCTGTGCTCCTCCTCTCCCTCACATCCCTCCATCCACACCTGAAGCTCCACAAAGGCCTCCCACATCTCCACAATCCTCTCAGACCTCACGTCCAATCCCATCAGGCTCCATAAAAACCATTAACACACTGGTGAGGTGCTATAAACTATTTTCCCAACCACACACTCGCCAAACACATGATGATCACTGGCTAAGAGTGTGAGGGAAGTGTGTGTGCACTGCCACAGAACTACCAGCAGGTCATAATCAGCCCCTTCCAAAACACACAAACACACACACACACACACACGCACACACTTTGGCTATTGCGCTGTAGAGATTCTCAATCTCAAATGTGAACTTTTTAGTGAAGCCACACTCTTTGCTGTGTTGTATTTTACACACACACACACACACGCACTTTGGCTATTGCGCTGTAGAGATACTCAATCTCAAATATGAACTTTTTAGTGAAGCCACACTCTTTGCTGTGTTGTATTTCTCACACACACACACACACACGCACACACACACACACACACTTTGGCTATCGCACTGTAGAGATTCTCAATCTCAAATGTGAACTTTTTAGTGAAGCCACACTCTTTGCTGTGTTGTATTTTTTACACACACACACACACACACACACACTTAGGCAATTGTGCCCTACATGAGTAAATACTAGAAATTCTCAATCTCAAATGTGAACTTTTATGTGAAACCACACTTTGCTTTGTAGATCGACACACACACACACACACACACACACAAACACGCTTTGGTGACTGAGGTGTGTAATCTAAACATGTCCCTCTGATACCAAGTAGCGGTATGTCTTGTAATGTAGCTTCTACTCACTCTATTTCTAGGTTCCACTGCGGTGGAGCTCCCAGAACTTTGACATCTCCCCACTTAGCGATTGTTTCTGCTCTGCGGCATCTCCATCACACGTCACCTCCATATTGTGGCGAGCCGAGAGTAAACATGGCGTCACTGCAGGCACACTGATGAGGAGACGTGATGGTGGCTACATGTTTGCTGCCTTTGGGTCTAATTACTCTCATTTCCTCTAACACACACACACTGCTTTCATTCTATTACTTATCAGATATGAGTCAGAACACTTGAGTGTGTGTGTGTGTGTGTGTCCTCCTCCCACCTGTGGCTGTCTCCACTGTCAGACAGTGGGAGGCCCCTGAGGTGCTCTAGTGTGTCGGCTTGAGACAGGCAGATAGGTAAACACACACTAACTCTGTCTCTCTCTCTCTTTCTAATACACACACACACACACACACACACACACCCCTCTAATATGGTACTCATGGAAACTTTGATATTTTCAGGGAAAAGCAGCAGCGGTTTGGTTGCACCTGTCACATCTTATTCCCTTGGTGGAGGGAGCGTGTGTGTGTGTGTGTGTGTGTGTGTGTGTACGTGTCAGTGTGTGTGTGTGTGTGTGTACATGGTGGGCTGCTGAGGGTTTTGCCAGGACCCTGGCAGGCTTGGTTTTCGACAGTTTGAGCTCTTTGCATATAGGAAGAGAGTGGGAGTACAGGATGCTTGGCTGCTCTTTCTCACAGACACACACACACACACACACACACTGTCACACACACTCTCGCACGCACACTGGTGTTTGGTAGGCGGTGCGGCGGGAGAGAGAGATGAGGATGGAGGTGTGTTGAGTATAAATGGAAAATGGACAGCGGAACCCCAACGTCCTCTGGACAGAGGAGAGAATATGCGTGTGTGAGTGTGTGTGTGTGTTTATTGAGGCGGTGTCAGTTTGGCGTGTTAACGGCGTGTGCGTGTGTGTGTGTGTGTGACCCCCATCGGCGGGTGTGTCGCCGAGCGGCTCGGCTCGAAACGTCAGCGCGGCTGCAGCTCTCCTACGGACTCCTGTTATGTTTCTGTGAAGCCTCCCACGGTCTCCACACACACACGCACACACACACCACAACCCAGGCGGCGTATCAGTCTGAGTGTTTGCTCCTTTCACCCCTTTTGTCCCTCCTTTGCTTCTGCCCTCATCATTTCTGCTTCAAAAGCGGCTCTGCTGACACAAACCCACAAAGTCTTGGTCTGTTTACAGCCGACAGGATTTCTCTCCTCCTGCTGCACTTTGCTCCAGTTGGGGACTTAATTCTGACGTATTCGTTTTTTAGTTTATTCACTCGCCACTTTGCCTCTCACCTCATTCTGTCAAGAAATTTGATAAAATCAGATCAACACTAGCATTGTCGTATATTTGTGTAGATCCTCATGAGTCTTCCGCTGTAAATAAAAAACAAAAACAACGTTCTGGGTGTATGTAAACACTGCAGTCGCTCTCACTACCTCAGACTTCACCTTTCTTCTTTCTTCTCTGCCTGTTCGTTACTTTTTTCCGTCCTCTTTCAACTTCAAAACAGCAGCGACGCTGAAAGAGGAAAAGCAGCCTCTGCTCCTCTCCCCACCGCTCTCTCTCTCTCTCTTTCTCTCTCACTCATCCTCCCTTCCTCCTTTTCACTTTTACCAACACGCTGGCCGACCCCGGGCCTCCTCTCTCTTCTCTTTCTCCCCCTTCTCGTCTCTTTTCTCTCACCCCTCTGCCTCTCCACTGACTCATCTTGATAGCAGAAGCCGCCGCCACTTGCTCGTACTTGGTCGTCGTGTTTTTCGGTGACGCACTCCCGGGCGAGATTATGTCGCATTTCTTTTCACCGCGGCGGTGAAGCGTCCTCCCTCGCCGTCCCCTCGCCGCCTGCGGGGACGGACGCCGGCGGCCTCGACAGGGGAAAAATTGTCCATATTTATTCTGAATTTGCTTTGCGCCTGCGGCCGTCGGCAGAGGAGAAACAATTGTAGTCGGTATTTGTGCCCCTGAGAGAGTGTGTGTGTGTGTGTGTGTGGGTGTGAGTGTGTGTACGTGTATGTGTGTGTTCGCGAGGGCCCCTGAAAGCTTCCATGCTGATTCAAAATGAAGTCGGTGGCAGAGAAGCCTGCTTAGCGATTAGCGTAGCGCCTTGTGCACTTAGTTTGCTCTGCTTTGTGATTTTGAGGCAAAAACGGCGTCAGTCAAAGTGAAACTCTGAATCAGAGCGAGAGCGACGCTGCTGGGTGAGGCTGGAAGCCGACACACTAACTGCTGAGGGGGCGGCTCCAACGCTCCTTTTGCTATTTTATTCACTTGGCTGAGCCCCGAGACACGCCGCAAAGTAATGATTTTAATACGCGGCTGCGGCGTCTTTTGTTTGTTTGTCTTTGGGCTTTATTCCCCATCATTAGCAATGATGAGGATTAGCATTTTCAATTTCTGCACGGCTCCTGCTTGGTGCTGATTAATTTTCTCGACCACGCTGACATTTAAGGGCTTTTTCCCGCCGCTGCGCTGCTGCTAACTGGCGTTTCGATCACTACAAATTTGTCTCGGTCGGGAGAATTTCACACTAGCAATCGATTCCTGAGCCGCCGCGCCCGTGCGCCGATGTTTTGAGCGTCGGCGGTGGCGTCGGCGGCCTTGTTTTCTCTGTATAAATAAATGGGCGTCATAGTGAAACTGTGATGCTTTGGAGTGATAATATTACAGAGCACTGGGGGGGAAATTTGCCTCGTGAAATGTTCTGTTCTCTCACAACCCACTCAAGTTTCGACTGGAAAAAATCTTTTAACCTTTTCTGCAAAAACAGTTGCATATTAGAGACAAAGAAAAAAAAATGCACAGGGCTCTGTGTGTGTGTGAATGTGTGTGTGAGAAAGAGAATATTACCACGTGTGTGTGTCTGTCAGAGAGAGAGAGAGAGAGTACGACTCGGTAGTATCAGCCACTCATCTAAAAACGCGTCTGACTCACTTGTTTACGTTTCAGCACTTTGGTTTTCAATTTTTGCGTTTGAACACGTTTCGCATTTGTTCGCCATCCGTCTCGTATTACGCCCCAACGCCACGTCTGAGGTGCCGACCGAGTGTGTGTGGTGAGAGGAATATTCAGAGAGAGACCAGGGACAATTAATTCATTGACACGTGGATGCATATGTAGGTGCTTGAGGCTATATAAATAAAAATATAGATTTATATGTACTCATGTATAAAATTGGATATTTACATATATACATATATATTTATACATGCAGTATTTACTGTATATACATACACATATGTATTTAAACACACACACACACACACACACACATGCAAATTCAATAACACACGTGTAATTATATTTGTCAGTTGCGATCAGAAATACTGGATTTATCCTTCATGCAAACACTTATTTGGAGTAAAGTTCAGTGTGATGGAGTGCACGAGGGTGTGTGTGTGTGAGTGTGTGTGTGCTGTTGCTGTATTATACCAGCAGTTATTATAATGTGGTGGTTGGTGTCTTGTTTTTCCTTTTTGTTTAGCTTTAAATGTCAGATAAGTCCGTCACTGTGTAATGACACAAACTGACGTTGCTGACTGTGTGTGTATGTGTGTGTGTGTGTGTGTGTGTCTCAGTGAGTTTGTCGTGCCGAGGCCGTGGGTGGCATCAGTTTGACTGTTAAAGGAATCAACTGACAAATTTGTTCCCTGTGTGTGTGTGTGTGTATGTGTGTGTGTGTGTGTGTGTGCATGTGAGAGAGAGAGGGTGAGATTTCTGTTAGAATGGCATGTTTCTTGTGTGTGTTAGTGTGTATGCAATTGTGTTGTGTGTATTGTCTCTGCTGTCGGCAGAAAACAGAAATGTGTGTGTGTGTGTTTGTGTTTATGTCAGAGAGTGAGATTTCTGTTGTAATGGCGTGTTTCTTGTGTGTGTTGGTGTGTATGCAACTGTATTGTGTGTATTGACCCTCTTGTCGGCAGAAAACAGAAATGTGTGTGTGTGTGTGTGTGTGTGTACTTGTGTTTGTCCGTTGCGATGGGTGTATGTGTCCATGTCCATTCTCACTTGTGTTTCAACAGGCCATTCTCGGCGTGTACACGTGCGTTTGTGTTCGCGCACACTGTGTGTGTGTGTTTGTGTGTGTGTGTTTATTTGCATGCACGTGGCGCATGTGTCTGTGGTGAGAAAAAGTTCTCTTCCCTCTTCTCCTCTCGGGTGCCCGACATTGACACAGGCATGCTTATTAATGGCCGCTCGGGCCCGCCGCGGGAGCGTCGGCGACTCCTCGCTTGACTTTTGTGTTTGTGTGGACTTTCCATAATTGTTGCTTTCTGTGTGCAGGAGCAACAGCGTGTGTGTAGTATTGTTTTGTTTTGTTTTGTTTGTGAGGGCAGGATGCAGAACATGCTGAACACTCTGACCACACGGCTGCTTCCTCCTCCCGTCTCTGTTTTCCAATACTCTTGGTTTTTATTGTTTTATCATTTGTTATCTGTATCTCAGCTCTAAGCTGAATGATTAGCAAGAGATGGTTTTATTTACAGTGGGCAAACATCTCTTGCTTTTCTTGGTTATCTCAGGCTGAGGTGGAAAAATAATAAAAATAACAAAAATAGACTGTGAGTCTATTTCGTGCCAGGTTTGTGGAAGGATAAAGATCTGATGAGTCAAACATGGAGGATCTCTGCTCCATGAAAACATCACTAGGTCGCAAAAAATATACTTTTCCTTCGCAGCACCTTCCTCACTGAATATCCACCAGATACTTGTGAGTAAACAAACAGTATTTAGTATTACTACTATCTGGGTATTTGGATGAGGCCCCGAGTCTAATTACGGATGTTTAAGCATGTTTAAGCACCAGCCTACAAACAACTTCACACACAAACACACAAACTAACACACACACACACTGAGCATGACCCTACACACTCTAGTCTAAGTGCTCCTCTTGGCTCAGTTTAAACCAGGGCAGCAAACACAGCATGTCCCAACAATCAGGTGGTACCTGAACGCACCGTGGGGCGGCAGGTTAGCGTGCTAACGTTCACCCTCTCACCGCGGCCCAGCTCGGCTACGTCTCTATAGGAGCTGCTGCCGTGAGGTCGGGGGTCAGTCCAAAGTTTGCGCAGCGTAAGGCGATAAGAGACGCAGCTGGGCCCTGAAGGCAACACCAGGAAACCTTCGGGCTCCCGCGCCACACAGCGCGACACAACTGAAACAATACGATAAAAATACAACACGTGAGCCTGCGCTTGCTACGTCCCCTCCTTCATCTCCTCCTTTTTCTCTCTCTTTCCCACGTAGCGCTGCACGATATCAAAGCTCTCACTTCCTTTTTGAACGCTTTTTTTTTTCGAGTTGTTTGTGCTCGGCGGCTATTTTTAGGACGCGTCCTCCTCAGCACGCGCCTGCTGCCGAACAATACGCCCGTCGCCGCCTGTTCTTTTGTGCGTTGCGTGTCGCGGAATGTGACGCAGGCCTGTGCAGAGGCAGCAGCAGCAGCAGCAGCTGGCGACGTCGACCACGATGACGACTCCCGGCGGGATTTGTTTGCACGTCACGTCCAAAACAGGTTGAGGCGAGAGGAGGCGACCGTTTAGAGGGCAGAGTCACGTTGGGGATCGTCTGTTATTCTAACATCATGCAAATGGGGTCGACGCACACAAAACAAAGCACGGCCTGCTCGCCCCTTCGCTCTCTCTCTGCCAAAAAGCACTGATGAAGCTACAGTCAACAACAGTAACAAAAAAAAAAATAGTAATACACACACTCCAATTCCCCTCGCTAACAATGGTGGAGTATCTCTGTCTCTCTGGGCCGGGGCCCGTGAAGGCCGCTCTCACTCCTACGGCGGCCGAGAGCCGAGTCTCTCCCACATGACTCAGCCGTTCTCACCTCATTCATCCTTCGCTCGGCCCCACGCCACGGGTGATTCACGCCGCCTGGTGAAAGCGAGAATGAAAATGACATTTGAAAGTTCCACCGGGGCGTTTGCTGCCTCGCTCGGCGTTGACGTGTGGAACGACCACGGCGGGAGACGACGGTCGCACGCGCTACGCAGTGAGCTGTGTTTTGTTTGTGTGTTCGGCCACTTTGTGGGAAGCGCATCGTTGAGAGCCACTTTCATTGTTACTTTTATTGTGTTAGTAGGCCTTACTCACAGTCATAAGTGGGCCTGTGAAATTTCTCAGATTTCTCAAAGTGTGATTAATCTCCAAATTTCTGTGGTGAATCACAATTAATCGCATTTTCAATCATATGGTTTGTTTACGGTCCCTTAATTTAACATTTCACATTTATGTCTGTATCAACAGTGTTCAAATGACAATGAAAAAAAAAAAACACTTTCCGATCTTTTTTGTCGATCTTTTTTATCATAGCAAAGAGCAACAAGGATGCACTTCATATCTACTTCAAAAATACAGATTTAAAATTAGTTTCAAGCGCAAACTTCAACAAAAAAAGTAACAAGATGCGATTATATTTCTTAAAAATGTATCTGCTGAGGTTTGACTTCAATAAGCTCCCAGTTAGCATGTGAAAGCTAACAGCCCTGTGCCATTATTTTCCCTCCTGCTGTGCGTGATGCTACGTTACGTCTCCATACAGCCGTAACGTCCTCACACTGAAATGTTCTGTACATTTACAAAGAGCATTGAGTTCATATTTGAAAGTGGAGACATCTGAGGTAAGGTGTGTGTGTGTTCACACTATGCATACCCCCGAGTATCGTGTGTCTGTGTCCTGCACTGTTTACATTACTTCTCCTGCTGTTGCTGTATTGACACATTTTACGATGTTATTCTTACGATGTTTATGAAATTTTTCGTCGGTTGAGTTTCTGCGGTCACGAGTCCCTCCCGCCGCGTCCCCTTTCCTTACACGCCTATGCTAAATTGCTAGATCAGCGTGGATTTACCTGTGACCTGTGAGTCACAAGGTTTGTGTTGGAATTTGTGTATGTGTGTGTTTTTTTTTTTTAAATGATTGATTTGAGGGGGGTAATTTTTCCAAAAGTACAGTGTGTCCCGATGGAGGCCGAGGCCCCCGGGGGGACCCGTTTGTGTGGTCACCTGACTGCTCACGCGCGCGTGGGAAGAACAAATACAGAGCGAGTGAGTGAGTGAGTAAGACAGCGGGCGAAAGGAGAGAGAACTCGAAATTCAAGCCTGCTGGAATTCCGACGGAACAGCGGCTCCATTTACAGCCCGACATCACCCAATCAGCGGGAGACGCTAATCAGCTGAACTGGGACTGAACTGAGGCCACTGTCCTGCCTTCCTCAGGAGTGTTTATGAGATGAAATTTCACGAGAAGTTTCTGCAAGTTTTCGGTTCTCAAGAGCTTCTGATTGTTTGAGGTCGGTGAATGGCGACAGGAAACATTTCCACTCCCATGATGAACTTCTGACGAATCCCACAAGGGAAACTGACTCATTACAGCATCGCAGAGGCAACAGCAACAATAGAGGAACTCAAGAAAAGTGTGTGATAACTTAATAGACTCTAAATAAGTCCACACTTTATCAGCAGAGGACACGCTGTCCTTGCTAACCTGAAAGCAGCCACATCAAATTTCTTTTTTTCACCCCCACCGGTCCCTGCACACACACATACACAGACACACACACACAGGTTTAGTCAGCCCTCGGCCCACACAAAGCCTGTGTGCGTCTGTCTGTGTGTGAATGTGTGTGTGTGTGTGGGACGACTTTCAGACGTTGCCTCATGTGTCACACAATACCCCGACACATGTGACTGCTCTTTCTTTCTCTCACACACTCTCACACACACACACACAAACAGAAGGAGGCTGCGATGCATCTATTCTGTTAAAACTTAATAACTGTGCTGTGAAATTTGGCAAAAATGTCAAACTCTCTCTGAATATCATGACAAAACACGGGAAAGCTCTGACTTTGCTGATGAATAAAGTTTATGGTGTTGGTGGAAATGCGAAATCACGCATGAGGCTTTGCAATTCATCTATAAACTGTGGTGCAGTGGTGTTATGTAATGAATATGCAGTATGTGCCAACACAAAGGGAGGCGTAATTATAGGCCAGTGGGATAGAAGATGGGCTTTATGCGCCAACAAGTGGGGACACGCATTGTGCGAGTGTGTGTGTGTGTCATGTAATACTGCAGCTAGTGGTACAATACGGTGGAGAGGAACTTAGAAAAAAAAAAAATCACAAATGCGAGTGCCCTGTAGAGTTTGTGCTCCTTTCCTTTTTGCGCTATTCCCCCCAATGAAAAAAATGTAAATACACAAAAATAACACAGTTTTGTCACAGCTGCTGCTCAAACTGTGAAATTTTTCAGCCTCTCTGTGTTTTTTTGGGGCTGCCCACTGTGATGTAACAGAGGTGAGGGGGTGTGTTTAGTGTGCTTCAGGCTTTGGGATGACTTTGTAATTTAGACTATCTGTGCTGGACCTCTGCTCTCATGTCAGTCACGCCCTTGAGCAAGGCACTAAAACCACCTAGAACTTATTTTTCTCATTATTTCCTGCAGAATTCAGCGATCATGTCTCTGCATTTTACCAGACAGAAGCCAGAAGACCCGACTGGTCTTCTCCCCTGCTTGCAAATTTCACATTTTAGGCATTTGGTTCACTCGCAAAAGGCCCTTGGAGCACATCAACCTCCAGATTAATTAACTAAAGTGTTTGTCCATCCGTCAGCACTGCGTGATCAATTGGAGGAAAAGCAACAGACTGGGCAAAAATCACAGTGCGGCACCCCAAGGGCCCATACATCACCCAGTGTGTGAGAGACAGTGTGTTGGTGTGTGTGTGCGTTTAGGTTCCGTTTAGTGCCTTTAGTCTGCCTGGCAACCGAGGCCACGAGAGGAGAGGAGACTTACGACGGCGGCGGAGGGAAAGCGGCAGCGACAGTGATGGAGTGAGAGAGCAAAGCCGGCGCAGCAGAGACGTTTATCGGCTTATGCGATCAGTGTTTCCTCGGGAGGAACAGCTGTCAGGCGGGGGGGTGGACTCAGACAATTAGCGGCTGGGAGGCTGCGTGGCGTGTTTTCGGCCCACTGTTACCGAAGCTCACAGCTGGTAATTGGATTACAGTGTCGCTACTCCCAAGGGGTGTGTGTGCGTGTGTGTGAAGCTTAAGTGGTTTGTGCATCTTGATTTTACTGAATTTAAGTCCTCATCACTGAGGTTACATGTTCATAGATGTTTCAATTTGAAGGTTAGGTAGTTGCATGGAACTTAAAAGACCGTGGGTAAAGCCACTGAAGTTTTTTTAATAAATACATTTTTTAAATTTAACAGACAACAAAGTAAATAGAAGAATTGACAAAATGGAGATGCAGCTAGGCTGATGCTAGTTTACCTCGTTTGCATGTCCTGGTGAGCCTGTCAAATCAAATTGAGTTTTTCAGCTGCAGTGGAAACATTGGCCTGGAGCACTGTGGTTTTTGTGGGACACTAACAGAAATTTACTGTTTGTGCATGTGTGTGTGCGTGTATGTGTGTGCATCAATGCGACCCCCCCCGTCCTGCACGGAACGCACAGGAACAATAACACTGTGTATGTGGTGCTGAGGACGCCGCTTGTTTTGACAGCTGCATGTCACTTTTTTTGTCACTTTTTTCTTTTTTAAGCAGAATATTATGGGATGTTTTGAGGGCTGGGTGATGAATTTCGCTGCAGCACAATAGGAAACACTTAGTCAACAAAGGCCTGAACACGGTGACGCCACGGAAATAAATTTGTCTGTGTGTTTTTGCCTGCCTCGCCTCTGCAGCGCTTTGATGCCGACTTGTCGTGTTTGTGTGGTTTGCCTGAGCTCTAGGCGGCGGTTTTTCTCCTCATTTGATCGCAGCTGATCCATTTTATACCTGCGTCAGTTTTTCGGGGTGTTTTGATGTCCCACGCAGGCCGAGCGCTGCTCAGACGAGCTGCACGCTGCACCAAACGGGCCTCGCAGCACCTCGGCAGCCTCAGGCCACAACAATCACAGTGACTGTCACTAAATAGTTTAGATTTTTACCTCATATCCAAAGTAACAAAAATATCTATAATTGCACAGATTCTGTCATGGATAAATTAGATATTTTTTCTTTGAAATGTTTTAAATATTCTTTGATTGTTAGATTTTTCTAAATTGAATTTTGTCGCAGACTTAAATAAACCAGACTAAACCTGCTGCTCAGCAATGTATCCAAATGAGTAATCAGTGGGTTTACTGCCTTGCTCAAGAACATCTCGAGGCCCCTTCGCGGGATTTAAAGCTTATGGCGACTGCTCTCCTCCGGCAGCAACCTCATCGTCGTGAGGGATTTGCAGCAGAATCCCCTCCTGCGACCTCCGACCTCTGGCCGATTAATAGATCTGTTCAGATCCTGGCGAAGGCCTCCACTTTAGCCAAAATGGCCGCCAAAACGCACCCCCTGCTCATCCATCAGCCTCGGCGGCTCGGCCGCGCTGGTAGTGGATCGATCCATTCATCAGAGGGGGGAAAACTTTCGCTGTGAACTCTGATCCAAACACATTTATTTGTCCGATCAGGTGCTGAGCACGTGAGCAGCGGCTCAATCGTCTGCCGGCGAGCACAAGACGCACAAAAACATTTCAGGGAGGAGCAAAAATATTGAAAATCAGCCAAGCTTGAAAATACGACAATAACTCAACACTCCAATTATGGGAAATCTCACGTTGGATTCGTTGCCAAGAATCCGTCTGTCCTGTGCGATATTTTAATCGCGTCGCATCCATCACAACCTCAGCTGTAAGAGGAGGGGGAGAAGGAGGACGAGGAGGAGGAGGAGGAGGAGGAAGAGCAGCTGCCGCTGCTGCTGCAGCGATGGATGCAAAGGCTCAGAAGTGCTCACACTCCCACAACGTCCCGTCCTTTCCAATAAAGCCACTGCGGCGCCGGCCGCGGCAGACGAGCTCTCTCAGCCGACGGAGATAAAGAGCCACGTCATCCGTCAAACCGCGACGCCTGTCGCCCATAAATTATTTATCAGCCATATAAATGTCTGTCCCGCCGCCATCCATCACGCCGCGGAGGACGCAGACGCGTCGGCTGCTGTTTCATTTTCAATGTGTTTTCATATTTGCTGTACTTATCGAAGTCCTGCTGCGTGTTGTTCACCTGAAAACGCGACAGGGAACATTTAGCGGCTTTACCGGGGCAGGTAAAAGTGATTAAAGGACATTTTCAGCTCTCCGCCCAGGACCTCCACCTCATCATTTATCTCCTCGGCTCTTAGCCCGATGAGTCACAGCGGCACCAAGAGGAGCGATATGAAAATGGAAGAGCCTCATTTATCTTTGGGGACATTTTAGAGGGTCTTTAATCAGCAAATCCATCAGGGATGCTAGATGGTCACCACAAATTTGTCATGCAGAAACGTGTGAGTGTGAGTGTGTGTGTGTGTGTGTCCGCACGCTCTGCTGAGCAGCCAGATTAACTGTAATGGATGATGCCTACTGATGCCAGTGTGTGTGTGTCCCATGTAATTTAGCCATTTTTAGGGGATTTCAGGTGCTAAGCAGGTCTAAAACATGTGAATATGCCCGCAAACCTGCCGTCTGTTTCCATCCATGTCGGCCTGAGACATAAATAGTGGATCAGTAGAATGTTTACATGGTAAAGAACACATGCTGCACCCATACTCTATTATTGTGACAATGTTATATTTCATTTTGGCTTCGAGCGTCTGCATTTAGCGACAGGATCGTTAGCCAGGCCCCGCCAGATTAAGAGCTGGTTTGGGTTAAAAGGGGATAACAAACCACGGCAAAATCACTTACTATGGGAGGAATTAGGGCCGTGCATGGATGCTAACAGAAACAGCCATTGTTGTAGTTCAGTGATTAACTGTTTACGTGCTTTTGTGAAATATTGTCAACGCACTGAGTGAGAAGTTGGTGTGTCTCCGCGTGTCTCAAACAGCTTTTCTCCCCTTTTTTTTGTCCCCAGACACAAAGACTGTGACATCCTGGGGCGTGACGTCTTCACGCTGAAACGGACAAGCTGGTGAGTGCATGGGGAAGAGAATGCGTTTGTGTGCGTCTGTGTGAGAGAGTGTGTGTGAGCTGTTTGCTCTAAAGTCTGCGGAAAAACGTCAAAGCCTGCATGTGTATGTGTATGTGTGTATGTGTGTATGTGTATGTGTATGTGTGTGTGTGTGTGTGTGTGTTAAATTCTCTGTAACTGCCTGCTGACGTTCACCCCCGTGTGTCACTATTCTCATTACTCAACAACGTTACTCGCCCAGCGTCACACAGTAGGAGCGCTCCTTTCCAAACGACACACGCTGACCCCGCCTGACCCCGCCTGACCTCGGGCTACACCCGGAGGTGAGGGCCACGGCGCCGCTCTAACGTCTTTGACGAGCCCGCGGCTGCTTCGGAGGCCTGGAGTGGCGGCTTTCCGTTTGTAAGCGCGCTTATTGGTGCGAGCACGTGTCAGCGTGCTCGACAAACACCTTCTTCCCCTCCAGCGCTCAACATTTGACGTTTGTCCTCGCACAACCCGACCTCCACTTTGTCTAAGCAGAGGCTCTCTGACTTCTTCCCTTCCGGCCCCACGGCTCAAATTATCCCACAATTATGTTCTCATTATCCAACACAAAGGATCGCCAGCGTACAGTTTATGAGATTTTGTCCTTTTAGATTTCTTTTGTGCAGTGAAACGAGGAATTTTTCTCCCAGCTGGTTTTGTGTTATGGAGATATTATGATGATGATGATGATGATGATGACGATTACGAAGAATCTGGTCCAACCAGGCAGACGAGAAGCAGACCAGAGGTGAAGTTAGAAGGCAACAAACGAAAACAAGGAAGAGGACGGTGTGTGAGTGCACGTGTGTGAGCAGGGAGCATGTGAGCTGAGGAGAAGGGGAAGGAGAAAGAGGGAAGAGTGAGTGAGTGTGTGTGTCAGAGAGAGAGAGAGAGAGAGAGAGAGAGAGAGAGAGAGACATGACAGATGGAGAGTGAGATAGGGAGAATAGAAGAATTCTCTTTTTGCTAAAAGCTAGCACTTAGTCTGGATTCAGATTTTTTTGGCCGGCTGTGTGAAATTCTAGACTAACTGGTTACTGCAAGTGTTTTCCAGTCTTGGTTTAGTTGTTAAATGTGTGATCGGATGGAATCAGAATCAGAATGGTGGTGCATGCTGTCGTAAAAAAATAATTTTCAAATGTGATCATGGAAAAATAATAATCTACGCAATACACATTTATATGTAGTATAGTAATTTTGTCTTTTGGACTGTTGAATTTGGTACCGAATTAGGAAGGGACAATGGATGAAGGAGCATGAATTAAATATGATGTAAATATGTTAACAGAGTTAGCAGTTAGAGTTAGCGTTAGAGTTAACAGTTAGAGTTAACACTGTTAATTTACATTTGGACCCCCTCAGCAAATCAATCAAAATACATTTCTTACTAAATAACATTTGACACAGATGGAAAGAAAGAAAGAGAGAGAGAGAGAGAGAGACAGAGAGACAGAGAGAGAGAGAGAGAGAGAGAGAGAGGGGGAGAGAGAGAGAGAGAGAGAGAGAGAGAGAGAGAGGCTGCAGGGGGATAAAGTAAAGAGGAGAGATGCAGGATGAGGGGGTGACAGGAGCCAAAGCAGGAGATCTAATCTGTCACTGCAAAAGGTCTCATCTGTAAAAAAAAGTTCATCTGAGGCCCACTAATTAACACACTAAGTACCACACACACACACACAGGGTCATCAAAGGTCACCCCATCACCCCCACATCCCTTGTCCCCCACATGTTAGCATCAGCAGGGCTCAGCAACCAAACCAGAACTCTGGTTCCAGAGCATTCTAGCTGCCTCGGAAATGTCAACACCGTTCCAGTGCAATGACTGGAAATAGGCCAGACGTTCACCTGGGTGAAGGTCAAAGGTCGCGCCGTGGTCATGATCTCATCCTTGGTCGCGAGAGTGGGAGCTGCAA
>OMPJ01040734.1:0-17579 GCA_900312935.1 Carapus acus
TTCACCCTTCCATCCTCAAACGCCTGCGTATACCTCCAGGCATCACACGTTGATAATGAGCATCCAGCCCGGGTCGCCTGTCCTCGGGGCCGCAGAAGCTCCTGTCTGAGTTATCGCGGTGTCAGAAATGCTCACACACGCATAAAAAAATGCCTGCGAGTATCCAGAAACAAAGGAAAAGATTTACAAGATGCAGTGGTATATCTAAAAAAAAAGTAATTTATAACAGTGGGTACAAAGATGTACATGTCTGACCTAATAAATACATGAAATCATTCATATGCACTGTACATCATTTATGGACCTTTTGCTTATTTGCATGTGATTCATTTGCATTATTGCTGCTTTCTTATCTGCAGATGAGGCCATGGTATCTTTAAATTCCCAGCAAGGCCCCTGTTTGCTCCATTCTCTTCTCCTCTCCTGTCTGTGTTGCTCCTCACACCCTCAGACTCTCCAGAAGCTCATCCTGTGGAGGGTGTTCATCACTTTTTCTTAGCCATGAAGGCGCTGGATGGGAGCAGCTCACTGACATACAACGCAGACCTGAGCCCCAATATTGCTGTTTATTTCATTTGGATTCTCAAAGAATTATGCAGGTTGGGAAGTAGGCACCTCTGCAATTCATTTGCCTGGCATTTCTTTGTAGGTTTGTTATATAAGAGCGCTCAAAAATTCCCCACAGTTCACTTTTGGAGTTGAATTTACTGTGGGTTAATGAAACTGAAATAACACCAGCATCAGGATTACTTATATCAGGTTTAATAAACATCAACAACAAATCCAGTGTGGGTGAGACACAGAGAGCAGAAGAGGGAGGGGAGAGACAGAGAGAGGGAGAGAGGCAGAGAGAGAGGGAGAGAGAGAGAGAGAGAGAGGGGAAGAGAGGGAAAGAGTTTTATTAGGCCCATAACTCTTGCGACTCCAGAGGAAGCTGTAAGCATTAAAGCTGAAGGCTGAATCTCTGCACACTGCGGCCTAATCTGAAACAGCTCAGCTGGCAGCAGGAGAGAGAGAGAGAGAGAAAGAGATAGAGGGAGAGAGAGGAGAGCAATGGCCCAGAATGTTAAACAAATGCCATCTCCTCATTACGTATTCAGATGTGTGATAGCGGTCGGAATGCAATCAGCTTGTGTGTGCCTCTCTGCGCCAGCCTCTGTGTGTTTCAAAGATCATGATGTGTAAACATCGAGATGGGCTTGGTGAGCTGCATTTACATGACAATGGACCCTGAAGTAATCGGGTGACATCGGCCAGCACATCGTCCCAAGTCATTACGGTCTCATCCAAACGCTGCAAATAACCCAGCCACATTTAATCATGCTATACTTTGAAATACACCCAAGTAATAAACTGCATCTTGGACACCATATACACACCTGTGGAAAGGATCCAGACGGTTTGAAAATAAGAACCGATAATAACTGTAGTCACACCTTGGCTTCCAGTTTGATGTGGAAAGTGCTTGCGTCAGTGCAGGGAATATTAATTGAGTGCAGCGCATATGCATATTGCTCCACTGCACTCTGCCTCTGGTTTCATAATTAAATGTATGCAAGAGTGAGTCTTAAGGTGCATATTGCGCATTCTTGACTGAAGTATGATTAGGTAACCTTGAGCACTTAAGTGTTATTCATTTCCAAATAATAGTGAGTGACTTTGATTCAAGGAAGTCTCACGCACAGAAAAGTCAAAATCTCACTTCTCCATGGTTTTGTCTCATTGGTACTCAACTTCACTTGAATGGATCATGTATGAGTGTATAAACCATGGGACTTGTGTGTATCTGACTATTTCTTAACCGTCTCCACTCCAACCTAGTGGCCACACTGATGAGCTGTAGCAACAGAGTGGATTCTAGCGCCCTCATGCGGCCATTCCTGTGCGACACTGCAGACAAGGGTTTGTTGTGTTTGGATTGTCGCCTGTAATATGTCACAGCTCCACATTTATCCTGGAAAACAAATTTAGGTGTGTTGCAACACTCAGCTGGACGTCTCATTAAAAATGCTAACTTGTGAGTGACTGGAACCATTTCCCTTCCTTACTCAGCCACACAAAAATTATATTTAAATGGTGTTTTTGCGCTCAAATTTGCTTCTCAAGGCCATCTAGCGAAAAATCTACGGAGGGAATCAGTGTGGAATCTCTTTTAATGTTCTTTCCATTTAGGAACTGGAGTCTGGAGGAAAAAACCCTTACTTAGCGAGCCAAAGCATTGACCTTGTCAGTAGGAGACATTCCTCCCAAATTTATGGTTCTCATGCTTTTAATTCACTCAAATTCCACTCCGTTTAAAACTGAACGGAATGTGCGCATAAATTCTGGCTAAGACTACGGAGGGTGACAAATTACGACAGAAAGTGCAAAAAGGAAAAGCGCTTGACAGTTTTGCTTTTTCTTTCTTTTTGTCTCTCGATTTGGCTCGTGTTGATCGGCTAACATTTGCAACACCACATTGCCTCAAACGAAAACAGATGATAAGTGTCTCTTGGATGCTATGCATATGCCCTCATCAAACGTAAATCAATTAAAACGGGAAAAAAAAAATCTACATTTAACCTGGCGGTACATTCGACATTCAACTCTCACCCAACCAATACGAAAAAGACAACAACGCAAAGGATTGTGGGTAATGTAGACCTCCGTGCGCGGGAGACGTCATCACGCCGCGCGCGCCTCTCAGCTAGGTGCTGTGCTGTCCCGTGAACGCCACCCGGCGGCTTTACTCCTTCATAGTTTCCACTCAGTCCTCACAAATCGGACCAAATGACCAACTAAAGACCGCCAGGTGCACACAAGACACGTTGATGTAAGTACACTGAAAAAAAATTGAATTTGGAATGGAATCATTGATGGCAGTGACGCTGATAGCCTCCACGCAGTGGAAACTCGACTAATGTTCGCTACGTTTGGCTGCGTTATGTTTTCCTTAAACATTTCAAGTCACTTTTACAAATTGCCAATACGACATAATGTCATTGTGGAATATTTCCACACGATTTGGGTAGAATTCTTATCAACAAGTCAGCACGTCGTCTGCTTCAACTCCCGTCGGGGTGTGTCGATGGCAGTGTGTCAAACGTCGTTTGATGCCAGTGGGATGTTTCTGGAAATTACTTTGATAGATAAGCCACATTGGTGGTGCGTTCGCTTGTTAATCATGAGCTCCATGCAGTCACTTCGTTCACATTAGTTGGTGAATATTACATAGATGGCTTTTAAGGTTTGAAACAAAGGTTCCAAGTGTGTGGGGGAGAGGGATCGTCAGGGGTGTAGCTCGGTGCTTTGGGGCTAAACGTAGCAATGAATAATTGTATTTATCTGCTAGCTGGATTCATAACTGTCACCCAGCTTTTTAGCACACAGTACTCATTACAACCGCCTCAGCCGAAAAATAAATAGCTGGAAAGCAGCTAAGCATGCTTGATTTATAAAACTGGAAAGTCAGGAAGTGTTGAATCACTTTTGACGTGTCTTGTATGGCACACGACAACCTTCACCAGCCAAAATAATTTGGAAACTGGCCATTTTAATTACTCTTTGCAGCCACATTATTTAGGTCAGCATTTGTGGCTAGTCTTGTTCTGTAAGGTGTGTGATATCTGGTCTGACAGACAAACCAAAAGCATTGCCAACTGATATATAGCTTCCCAAATTAGACATTACTCTTGTTATTCAGACGGATGGAGTCACGTGTGTATGTGTCATTACATTCTCCTAATTTGACACCACTGACAGTATTTAGCACTGACGTTATGATTGTATGAGACCCTACAACTGATCACTATTACTTTTAACCTCAACAGTAATATAACTATTATGAAATGTTATGTAAGAGGCGGCTTGTCCAGTTCTGTAATCATGCGAGTGTTCTCCACATTCTTGGCTTGGCTTAGTCTGCGTGATCCAAAAGAGTGAAACCTTACGACAGGGATTATGTGTTACATGTACGTGAGACATTGAGCATGACAAATCCACATATGTGTTAATGTGACTTATGCATGTTGTTGAGGAGAGACTCTCTCTGCCACAGTGACCCAAGGAAACAAAGACGAGACATCTGTGATTGCAGACATGGGGGCACTCATATCACGCTGGAGGGTAAGTAGGAGAGAGAGAGGGATGAGTAGAGATATGGGTTGGATCAGAGACATGATGAAAAGCATTCTTAAGTTTCAAATGACGCATCTGGACATTGGTTTACACCACAAAAATGTTCCAAGCTTTGGGATTTTAAACGTTTTAACAAAATATTGTGTTTCATTTCAATATAGCTTAACTTACAGTAGATTTCACAAAATATTTCAAACTCCTGGCAGTCACTCCATAATCGCAGTTTCCACCCAAGCGATTTAGAGTTTTTTTTAAATTTCATTGAATAAAAGGGTTCATAGTGTCAAATCAATCAATCAAATACACACACAATCAGTCTACAAATACCAAAGTCAATACTGGCCATTTCATGTTCCCTTAATGTTTCTTTGGGCTTGATATTTGCAAGTGTTGGTTGTTTTCAACTCTTATATCTTACAAGTATGGGATGATAGATAAATAAGAATTCATTTTGATTGGCTTATCACTTTTGATTTTAGATACAGAGAAACTTAGATGTAGAGTGTGTGCTTGCAAGGCCACTTCTTTTTTGATAAAGCAAGCTTTGTGTTTTCCAGAGAAGTACTCGTCATGCACTTCTCATATTCACTTATTTCTGAAGTGTTTGGAGCCCCTCAGATACAGACACACAGATGCCCAATGTCTCAGATTTCTCAATTCTTTTTCAGACAAAGCCAACGACAGTTGAACAGCTGGAGAACTTGGAGAAGGTAATAAACAATTGCTTTCTTTATTGTATTGGCACACGAAACAACAATGCAGTCAGCCTCACTGTGGTACTGTGGTAACAGAGTCGTCAAAAAGTTTGATATATTGTAAGTAGTGTTGTGAGGAAAGGCACATCTATTTTGAAGATGAAACTGGGCACCAGCCTAGAATGAGTAAGCTGACTGCTTGTCCTGCAACTGATTTGTTTCTTTAGGAGATCAAAGACTTGGAGGAGTTCAGAGCCAAAAATCAGCGTATGCAAAAGGTAGATAAATAAATTATGTTGAAACATACTGACCTGTGACATTCCTCAAACTTATTTTATCTGTTCTCATGCTTGTTTGTCTGTCTGTTTATCTACAGCTTTGGGTTGGACGGCTGATCCTCTACTCGTCAGTCTTATACCTTTTAATCAGTTTGACCGTCTACTGTCTGTACCTTCCCGAACAATGGCTGTACAGATTTGCCATGGCCCTTCCCTTCTTCGTATACCCAGTGCTGTGAGTTTACACTCATACACAGAATTGAACAGCGTTGTGGCTTTCAATTTTCTCAGCTATTACACATTTTGATTCGTAAATTGCCTTTTGTCATTACAGGGTGTGGTTAATTAGGAAGCTGTTGATTTTACTTTTCTTGAAACGGACTGAGAGAAATAGTGAGTACGATCTGTCATCTTTACAATATGATATGAGGTTTGTGTCACAGTCAAGGCCAACCTTGAGCATACATTTATTTGACAGTCTAAATTAGGATTGCATAACTTGTACTTTTTTTTTTTTTACACGTCTTTTTAGATGATAAACTTGAAGATCTGAAAGCCACCAAGAGAAAGATTGTAAGTGTCCAATCGTCTTCTTCCACCATGATGTATTGACATGGCTCATATTGACAGTCCCGGAAAAGTGCTCTAATCAGCATGTTGTTATTGATATTATGTTGATATCTGTCATGTGATGGCAGAGTCCGAATGAAATATTCACATGAAGATAATCTCTTCCGGCATTCTTGCCTGAGTGTTTTACCCAGGGAAGGAACGTTGTGCTGAGTTAGCACAGTAGACAAACAAGTTCTCTTTGTCTTTGTTTGCAGCTGGAGGAAGTGATGGAAACGGAGACATACAAGAATGCCAAAGTCATTCTGGAACGATTTGATCCAGAGTCGAAGAAAAGAGCCGTGAGTCTGGTCATTTGTTTGTGAATAGTCTTAACTCACATTTGCGCAATAAGTTCTTGAATCTTCTCAATGTTACATCTTGACATATTTTGTGTGGTTCATAGGAGCTGGAGTCAACACCAGTCCGCCCACAGATGCCCCCAAGACCAGGACAAGGTACAACAACCCTCAGTCGACGCATTAGAAATATACTGTGTCCTAATGAAGTGTAATGAAGATGTTGTGATGCATGTTAAGTCAACAACAGGACTTTGCAGTGTCTCACACTATGTTCTATAATTATGTGTTATCATCCCTGTCCATAGAGATTCGACAGAGGGGGGTTCCAATGCGACCCATGCCCATGGGTACCCCAACTGCAATGGGCATGACTCCCCCACCCGGTACAAGGCCCCCGGTGACGCCAGGTGGAACACCAACGGGTATGATGGCGCTTTCAGTATGAGGAAATAATATAGGTGGATGGACCTAACCTGTTTTTTTTTTAAACCAGGTTAGGTTGCATGCCTGAGTTACTCAAAGTTATACTTGCATTCCTTTGTTGCTCCCTTTAAGAGTTTGTGAGATGATTCATGATGTAAGTTTTATCAGTCTTTAAACCTTGGGACATCTCTCTTTTCGTGTTTTCTGCTCCCTCTGCTTGACCTGGTCCATTCTCAGCACCAGGAGGACCACCAGAGAGGGCTGGTCTTGCCCCGCATGTGCACCAAAGCCCTTTACCCAGAACCCCCTGTTCTCCTATCCCAGGCATGGGTAAGCTGGCATAGTCTCAAGAGTCCAAACAAACACTGATACATGTATATATGTAAGTGTGTGGGGGTTGTTATTTACGAGGAATGTTTATTTGTAGGCATGCATCCCCCAGGTCCTCCCTTAGCTAGGCCCATTCTGCCCAGAGAGAGGGGAACAGTGGACCGGGTCATAGAGTACCTTGTTGGAGACGGGCCACAGAACAGGTACAGACCAACATTGGTCTCAATATCAAACACCACAGTTTCCCACAATGCCTCATTTCACAGGGTAAGTGGTTCTATCTCCTTCTCTCTGCAGATACGCGCTGATCTGCCAGCAGTGTTTTTCCCATAATGGCATGGCTCTGAGAGAGGAGTTTGAATATCTAGGTAAGAAAATGGTTACATAATGTACAACACCACAATCTTGACAACTAAATTTAAATCTTTCTCTCTCCCTGTTCTGGTTTACAGCATTCCGGTGTGCATATTGCTACTTTATGAACCCAGCCAGGAAAACCCGACCACAAGCTCCAAGACTGCCTGAATTCAGCTACGAGAGGAGGCTGAGGGCAGAGTCGCCTCCCTCTTCCTCTCCCTCTCCCTCGCCCCCTGCCCCCCACACTCCCCCACAGACACCGACGACAGTGCCCCCGCCTCTGGAGGTACTGAGGAGCACTCGCCCTATGTTGTCCCGTGTATGCCTTCACCATATGTCACTCGTTCCATGTGCTCACCTGCTGCGTAACGGCTTCTTGCTGCTGTGCTGGGTTTTTTTTTCTTGTGCGTGTTTATGTGATTCTTTTCCCCATTTCCCCAAAATGACGCCGAGCTCCATCTTTTTTTATTTGTAGCCTTGAATCGATAGTGAAATAATTAGAGGTGAAACACCACCATTCACCACCCTTTTTCCCCCTGAGAAATGTAGGGGAATTCAATTTGTTTACCAC
Source organism: Carapus acus (assembly GCA_900312935.1). NCBI lineage: Eukaryota > Metazoa > Chordata > Actinopteri > Ophidiiformes > Carapidae > Carapus > Carapus acus. The sequence goes on from OMPJ01040734.1 coordinate 7,682, forward strand.
TCAAACAGCATACAGCACAGTTGGTGCGACCATCAGCCTCTTAAATAATTTCTTTTTAATCTCAAGTGTATTTGGAGGCATCGCTCACGTCACAGGCGAAACGTGTGACAGATGAATTTATGAAAATGGTGTATCCATATGGGGATCATGGAAAAGACATTTTCCCATAAATAGCAGCAGAAAGATTTGGAGGCAGCAGCGAGGCCGACGGCAATTTGTACATAAGAAAATGATCCTTGGCTCCTCGTCGACTTTCCCTCCAGTTCTATTTCTTTAGAATTGCCGGATTCCATTACCATCTACGCTGACATATCAGTTTTATGAGTCGAGGACGGTTTTCCCGTCGGCTTCTGCGCCGTGTATGCGGCAAGCAATCCTGCTTCAAGGAAAACGCTGTCAACGTGAATGCGAGACTTTTTTTTATTGTAGCGTCATTGCTTTTAATCCAGCTGTAGGGTAAGATAGCATGTAAACCAATTTCTGCATTCTCCGAATAATGGGATTTCCTGCAGCGTGAGTTAGAAAACTGCCCTACCGGCAACGGACAAAATAAGCGAGCAGGTGCTAATGTCAGAGGGAATGAATACGCTGATGGTCAGCACCCGTGTTGTCCGACACGATGATAGTGGAGTTAAACAAAGAGGAGGGTCTGTTTTCAGCGCTGTCGTCGCCTGTGTCCATAAAATCCTGCAGCCGCTGCAGTTCTGCGTCATATTTGCTCAGCGGACGCGCATCATAAAAGTGAGTGGTGGGTCTAACAGTGTGATCTTGCCTCTAGCCAAGGCTCCGGCACCGTGGAGTTTGGTCCACAGTTTCCAGATCCGGCAGAATCCAAAGAGTCCACAGACCCGACCTCTGCAGAGCCCAGGTTCCCCCAGCCCCTCCCTCACCTCCCTCACCTCCGTGCACTCTCTGATCTGGGTTACTTTGACTGTGATTTGATCTGATCACCTCCATTATCCCCCAATGACACGTCCGGTTCTTCTGCCACAGATTTGTTAAGATAATAGCGGCACAGCGCCAATCTGAGATTGTAATCAACACTTTCTACGCTTAACAACTCTGTGTTTCTGCTGCTGTGCATCCATCAGATCTGAGTCAAATGTTTTTACAGATTGATTTTAGCCCAGGTTACATCATTACAGTGTCTGTGACACTAAGCTCTCTATTATCGTATTTGATGGTGTAGTTTGAAGCTCCCCCAAGGACCTGCAGATTCTCTCTGCGCTATATTTGCTCCCCAGGATAAAAAAGGAAAATTAAGAAAATCATCTGACACAGATCTGCGCCGCAACGAGTGTACAAGATATTTAGACCTCCTTCATACTGATCTTCCATCGCCTTGAATGATGTGATTGTCTAAATGATCTTAGTGTGAATTTTTATCTTTAGAAAGTATTTTCCAATCAGTCAATTATGAGATGTAATGGCATCTCTCTAAAATTCAGGCTTTTAAATATTTTGTACACTTGTCTCATCTTTTCTCTTGCCACAATCTGCTCTCACAATTAATATCCTGTGATTATATGAACTTGACTGTGTGAAATTAATGGTTGCTTTGACTGTGACATGCATTTTTTTTCCCAAATCTAATTGATATTGATTAAATCGGCAGTGTAAATGGTAAATTTGCAACTGAAGACTTTGCTGGTGGGGGCGCTGGGCGTCTTAAACTCTTTTACTCCTTTCAGCTGCAAAACATTTGTTCAAAAGACTGCTGCTTTCAAATTATAACAACATGGCAGTTTTTTTTCCCATTGATTGTAACAGCCAATAACTGATCTTATGATCAGCTGTAATTTTAATCTTTGTATCTTTTCTGTTCTCTGTCGTTCATGTGCGATTCACCATTTGTCCTGACAGTCATAACTAAATACCTCGTCTCTCTCCTCAGATGAGAGAGAGGCAGAGCCAGATGTGGTGCCAGCCAAGGAAAGCGAGATCCAGTCAGAGGAGCCGGAGGTGGAGCACCAGGCGGTGGAGCACCAGGAGGTGGAGGAAGAGGTGGAGATGGAGATGGAGGTTGAGATGGAGATAGAGCAAGAAGTGGCCCCAGGGGAGAGGGAAGACGTCTTAGAGAAGGGAGACGCTGCCGTTCCCTCCGAGACAGAGTCTCAGCAACCTGAGCCAGAGAGCTCTGCAGACTAACAACTTGTCAACAATTCTATCGATACAGGTTGTGACACGGTGACATTCAAATGAAATGGAAGGATTTTAATGATTATGACCAATCTGACCATAGTCAAAGCACTGCTGCCTATTTTTTCATATTATTTAAATCTAATCAGATTTTCTCACCCTTATCTTTGAGTTCCAGTGTTCGCAGTGTTTACATGGACTCATCCAACAGTCGATGCTTTTGCCTACAGATGTGTGTGTGGTCCAATGAAGCCGTTTTACACAACTTTTAGCTAAGAAATTGTCGTTTGTGTGAGGGTAAGCAATGGGGTGAATTGATATTTGCTGACAAAGGTACTTGGGACACAACGCTTTCTGTGTGGATACTGTGAGATCAGAGAAGGATGAAGAAATATTGTTCCGACTAAAGTGGTACATTGTCAACACACATAGTTTTTAACGCCGACTTCTGAAAGGTTCTCACAATGAGATGGAACAGCTTGGATTAATGATTGTAATCCCCAAAGTTGTTGATAGACAAGCTGCCTACCGATACTTAACTGACCTGTGCGTGCTTTTAAGTACTGACATAGTTAGGTGTTCTTTTGATTTTAGTCATAATGCTCTTTTACTCTGCAAGTATTTGTTAAGCAATCTCATCTCATACTTTATTGCATTAGGCTGTAGCGTTCAAAAAGGGTTCATCCTCACATGCTGGACAGAGAAACAAAAACTGATCAGCTGGGTTTATGAGTGTTAAGAATCACAAGCTAGAGAGGTTTTTAAGCAGTTATTGACATTCTTGGTTTTAGAATTGATTTGCCATCTAGGTTTTTATTTAGTCAATTTTTGACTGCATTTGCACTGAGTTCATGTTGTACATATTCGGCTCTGTCGTGTTTTAGGGAGCGATAAAGTTGTGGGCGGTACTGGTGTAGCCTGCAGGGACTTGCTCTCTATTTACTGAAGTACTGGTACTGTCTCATTATTTATTAAGTCCATGTAGACCCTTAGGGTGTGCTGCTTCAGACGAAGAGGGTTTGAACTAACTCTGAATCACTTTCTCCTCCCTCAATGAAATTAATTTGAAGTATTGTTCACGGTTGCGCCTGGCGTAATGCACTGTGTGCCTTTGTTGTTGTTGTTTGTTGTTTGCTTACAATCTTGCCCGTGAGCTGAAGGAAGGCACAGACACTGCCACGCAAGGTGGGCAAAACACATATTTGGACATTTTTAGGTTTCCATAACGTATTATTTTGATGAGCAATTACAGATATGGCTACAAATAGACTACAGCTTTATTTTTGGTTGTCATCCTGTTATTAGTTTTATGAAAACTGTATGTGACAAACACTACAAGTTGCATTATTAGTACCTGCTTATGTTGTGTCTTTGTCATTGGCGTTGGACCGTTCTCAAGCATGTGTCCTGCCTATGCTGGTTATCCCGACTGTGTGCATGGCACGTCTAATAAAGACCTTCAGCCGAAAATGTTGTCAGTAACTCCATCTAAACTTTGCTTCATTGCATGTGTTCTTGTTGTCAGAATCTAAATTTCAATCATGCCAATTTAATATTTCAAATTGTTTATTGTTGTTTCTCTCTCCATTCCACATCGTCACATCTGCTAATATGTTTATATAAAAATCTAACACAACACAAATTTTACAGCACTGTTGTCAAATAACTGAAATGTTTATGTCTCATTTAAAGAGATCATCAGCCGCAAAATAAATGAAGATGCCGGCAGCCGATTACATTTTAGTCGGAAAGCCACACGGCAGCAGTGAAAAGAAACTTCAGAAACAAAATAAAACAAGTGGGAATAGCCAGCACCTGTTGCAGAAAAACTTGGATAATGTACAAATATTCCATTTTGTCGAATGAAACTTAAGAAGACTTGCATACACACATGCAGTGTAACAATTTGTACTCAAATATAGAAAATGGCTCTAAAAAAATTATAAGGTGAAGACGATTAAATCAATCTCATAATCAATTCAGCCACTAGCTGCCCATCTTGCCAAAATATTAGATTTTGATGTAGATTATAATCATCATTCAATTCTTGAAATTGATGAATGATTATTTGATAGCTGGGAAAACTTTCACCAAAACAGGCATGAAATTGATGAAAAATCTGATCATAAGAAATCTAAGCAGCCACAACTCCATGAATAATTCAGCAGTTCACTCTTTTTCGGCAAATAAGTACAATCCACTGATTAGCTTCCAGGGGATGAATTACTCCCAAATGCAAGCAATCCCTTCTCTATATGGGCTCTTTTCACACCAGGTCCCTCCCTGGAAATAAAACCCTGCTTGCTGCCTCTCTTTCCACTAATGGATTTTTCATTAAAAAACCCAAAACAAATAAATAAAGTCATATTAAGGAGTGCAGGGCAAAACAAAACAATAAAACTTCCTGGGAGGAACGTGCTCTCATACCAACTAAACACCCGCATGTTTTTGTATAAAACCATTAAGTCATAAATCTGCGTTTAAGTATCCCCACAGAGAAGTAAACATTACAATCAGACTGAAATACAACATTTCTGACAGCATCTGTTTGCAACTACCTGAAGGAATTTCTTGCCCTCCAGCTACAATTTGGCTGGTTGATTTTCTTCATTCAAATGGTGAAAAGCGACGTATAAATGTAATAAACTGCTGAAGAAAATGCCCCGATTCAACCCAAGTCTTTACCCAAACAGGCGTAAAGCTTCCCTTCGACAAGGCATGGTAGAAAAACAAAAAGTATAAAACAAATCAGTCACAAGTACCGTCGACTGGGATTGGACGCCTGCCTCAAATATCACTGCTGTCACTCAGATTTAAGTACATAAAAGACAAATCCACATTTGAGAAAAAGACTTCCAAAAACCAACTAGAGATGTCTGACTTACTCTATTCGAGTGTGTGAGGGAGTGTGCCACAATTCCAAGTCCGTATTAGAGTCTATTGATGGACACGGTATCACATTCACACACACACACACTCTCTCCCTCTCCTGGGATTTTTACAGCATGTTGAGCTCGATCAGTCTCCCAGCAAAGACAGCAAGCGTCCCGATAATACACACGGCCATGAAGACGCACAGCAGGATGTGATCCAGCACCATGGCCACAAACTTCCACTCCTCTGACGCCTGTGTTGGGACAAAGTGAGGCAGAGGACAGAGTTGGGACAAAGTCAGTATCTCAATTTGGATCTGAAATGAGATGTTGACGTGGCACTCACGTTGCTGGACTCCTCATCCGACTTCATGTTCTCTGCGATGTACTTCACACCCTCGATGGCGCTGCGGACCTCTGGGTTTTTGATGATGGGGGACTGGTAGGTGACGCTGGTGGGGATGGGGTTTCCTGAGGAGGGGCGGGACAGAGACAGACGGCTCATTTTGGTGTTTTTGTAGGTGTAGGATATCAGTACCCACGCTCCATTCTGAGGTTGACTTGCCGGAAATGTCGGAGATGTCCATGTCGGTGGGATATAACCTCTTCTGATGAATGTCCTGACCGGGCCGTTTCATGGTGGAAAAGAACATCATGTTTGGAATGGTCTCGATGAAGATCTGGGATATGCGGAGACAGAGAGAGACACACTGGTATCTAGACCAGCCAGGTGGCATTGACAGAACACACCACGTGGTTCCACTGACCTTACGGATCCAGGGGGGCATGGTGTGTGTGCTTGGCGAGCGGTGGTGCGTGTTGATGACGATGACGGTGATGATGATGGAGGCGATGACGAACACCATGGTGAAGAGCATGTACTTCCCGATCAGGGGCACGGCGCTGGAGGTGGAGGGGATCAGCTCCACGATAACCAGCAGGAAGACGGTCAGAGACAGCAGGACAGAAATAGACAGGGTCATCTTCTCACCTGAGGACAAGGAGAGACGATCTTAGACCACATACTGGACTTGTCCCCTACTTGCTCGAGGCCACTCACCAGAGTCAGTTGGTAGGTAGAAGACGAGTGCGGTGAGGAAGGAGAAGAGCATGCAGGGAATGATGACGTTGACGATGAAGTAGAGCGGCAGCCGCAGCATGAGGAAGTGGTAGGTGATGTCCAGGTAGGGCGTGTCAGGACAGCAGGTGTAGTAGACCCAGTGTTTCCAGCTCCTGTAGTCCTTCAGGACCCACTCGCCCGATTCCATGAAGTTACTGAGGTCGGGACGATCGCTGTCCTAAGAGACAAGGTCAGTAGTAGGTAGGTACTGTAAGTACTTCTCTAATCTTTAGAAGCAAACATGGGGTCAAAAATGAACCCAGGGGTTGTCATTCTTCAAAATCTTTATACAGAAAAATTGTAGTATATTCATATTCCAGATATTCCTCATTAAACATGTTTGTGACATGAGGCAATATTTTTTCAAATTTATGTTTTCATTCATTTTGAGAAAATTTGCAATGTTTTGAGAATCTTGATTGGGGTCAGAAATGAAGTATTGGTGGGTTGTGCATCCAAGATTTCATCTGTTAATCTTGTGATCCCGGAAATTTTAAGAGTAATACAGAAAGTAGAAGATAACAAAACAATAAGCAGTATACAATACATGCCAAAGTACTTAAGTATACAAACAGTAAACAGTGTACAATACGCAATTTAAAGAGAACTAGCTAATTAGCTAAATAACTGAATCACAAACAAACTACACCGGTTCAGCTGCTATCCTGTTATGATGCTCGTCTCTCTCTTCATGCAGCACTACCATGCCCACTCAGGTGTAAAGGGCTGTATTGGTCATTATCACATCAACTTGGCATATGTGGCACACAAGAGACAGCAATGGCTTCAAAACCAGGAGGTTGTGGACTGACAAAAAAAAACAAAAGAGCAATGCACGAGGGCCTAAAACATAAATCTTATGTCCTGTGTCCTATGTCCTATGTCCTTACCGGGTTGATGGCAACCAGCAGGCCGTCGTACGTCCACGTGCCCAGTTTCATGCTGCAGTTCTGCAGGTCAAATGGGAAGTGGAGGACGATGATCTCACAGTAACTCTTGAAGATTGCTGGAGGGTTCCAGGTGATCATCCCGGTGTGCTCCAGCAGGACTTTGGTCTCATGGATGATGGCAAAGTCGCCATCGGCACTGTGGAGGAGGAGAAAGAGCTCAGCGTGAGAAGATATGGGACAGAGGAGGACAGGAGGCTGATCTGATATATCATAAACTCTGCACATGACACAGAAATGTGTGTGTATATGGTGTTTACTTGTTATACAACACCAGATCAGGTTTCCAGATGTCCGTGGAGGGGACTCGGATCTTCCTTATTCCTCCATAGTCGTCTGGGTTCCACTTCAGGTTGACGTCCAGCCATTGCTGAGGCCAAAAAGACGAACACGGACGTTAATGCGACATTGTTGACAAACTCCTTATTTGGCATTTAACATCGTGAACAAGTGCGACGTATCCTCTCGATATTTTTACCTCACCTGTCTGAGACGGACGTTGCTCGTCACAATCTGGTTCACTTCATCCTGAGGCATAAAAAAACGGATAAAAGTGGTTTCACACTCTGGATTTGTGCATCAATCACACTTTACGAATCTTTTTGCAAAGATTCTTGTGTGATGCCACTTTTCTATTTCTTTTTTGCTTAATGAGGTTGCTGTAGCCACAGTGCCATCTAGTGGAAGGAAAGGGGGATTGCATGTCCCGCCTCGGACACTTCCTGTAAACAAAGTTGTAGTTTGTGTGCTCCATCTTGTTTGGATAGCCTCACGTGGGGCTGCTCAAACCTCAAACCTGAAACCGCCGCTCCAGGAGAGGAAGACCGGTAAGTCCTCCTCACTTTTCTCACAGGAGTAATTCAGACAGATACTCATGTTTGTTACAGGCGTCTTGATCCTTGGCTGGATTTTTGCTAGCATGGCGTGCATGTTGTTGTTTAGTTTTTATCTATATATCCTGAAAATAATGCAACACTAGATATTTTCCTGTTTAACCTCCCACTAACATGTCCTTTATTAGAATGCTGCATTTGCGCATGTAATTTGTGAAATTTCACTCCAAGCAGTCGCTAATAGTTTGAGATATTAACTAGCTAGAAAGGTAAAAAGTTACTCGTGAGTATGTCTGATTGTGAAGCATTTTATCTTATTCTGGCTTCTATGTGGTCACGCTGGCATCTACGTGAACACCTCCGTAATGAACCAAAGCGTGTGTGTTGGCTTGGTGAGAAACATTTGTCCGTATTCACACAAATGAATGTCAACGCCTCACACACGCATTCCACCTGAAAAGTTGTAGTGTGTGTGTCAGTGCGGTCTGTCCCCGTGTATTCCGGCAGATGTAAACAGTGAACAGCTGATACATTTTTCATGCTTGTATTCACGACCTTTGGCCATCTGCTGCACATCAGCGCCGTGCTGGCATTTCATATGGAGATTTGTCTGCTCGCCTTCAGTCTCGTGCTCAATATGCATAATTCAATAGCTGCATAACTGTGTTAACCTGCTGCAGCATGTCAAGTGGCCTGCTGGCCTCAGATGAATCGTCCTGGTACAATGAGGCGCTCGGATTTTCGCTGTGTGGCAGTCGGTGTCCACTAGATGGCGCCAGTTCTACACGCGACCAATGGCTCGACACTGTGTTGTGCTGGGAGATCTGAACTCTGTGTTTGTGAACACGCCATCATACAGTAACATGTTTTAATATTGAATATTCTATATATGGAAACTTGATTTGTTTTCAGTCAGTTGACGTGGATATACGCTAGTCACCATACACCTGTTGTAAACATATGGTTGCCTAGAAAAAAAAAAATTAAGCGTTTGCTGGAGTTTGTATGCTTCAGGGGACTGCTTATTTCCCCTTTGTGTGGTTATTCTTAGACTTTCACAAGGCCCTTTGGAACCAATAAAGGCACAGGGCGAAGTATCAGTGTTCGAGACTAGACTTGGTTTCAGCACCACGGACAGCGCCATCCTGCCTGATTCTGAATTTATCCTTTTAAATGATAAATAACTGTCACCACTAAAGGCCCGTTGGCAGAAATTATTGATTGAGTGCATCTGTAATTGATGGAGGTGCACACAGTTACACACACACACACACACACAAAAACACAAACTCTTACCACACTGATGAGCTGGATCAGCTGCAGTCCGACAGTGACAACCACTGCATCACTAAAGTGATTGACAGGACGAACCACCTTGTTATAACCAGTAAATAGGGTTTGCACAAGTCGAGTCTCATCTGGGGAGCACAGCGCTGGGCCTAGAGGGAACACACACAAGCATTAACACACGCACACACACACACAGGAGTAAGGTATGCACACACAAGGGAGACATGCACCACTTTAAATCTATATGTCGCACAAAGAGAGCGAGTGTTATCGATGCAAGAGCAAGAGGTGTGATTGATTTGTTTTTTCAATTCAGCACATTAACCAAACAGTTTTCTCTCACACACAAACACACACGCAAGCACTCGAAACCTCATTTTCTGATCATTGCTTTGCCTTTAGAGGTCGGAGCTGAATCAGTTAGTGCGATGGTTGATTTCTAAATGAGGTCGGTCGAGTTTCTCTCACCATCCTATCCACAAAACCACCATTTTTTAAACATTGCATCACGAGTCTGTTGGCACGCTGATAGATCGATATGCAGAAGAAAAGACATGGCAGAGAAAAATGAGATTTTTATCTGTGACTTAAGAGGCAGACTTTGCAAATGAACCAGTGTGATTGGAGTTCCAGCGTGTCGTGTCCCATCTCTATTCATCACAACATGGAATTTGGCTTCGGCTCAGAATCTGCTGT
>OMPJ01040737.1:0-33020 GCA_900312935.1 Carapus acus
CATCGTAAGTACAGTCGTGATGCCTAGAGCCACTCGGGCTGGAGCAGCGTCCATATTGATCCAGAAGGAGACCCAGGACAGTATGACGATCAGCAGCGAGGGGATGTACATCTGGATCAAGTAGTAACCCATCTGGCGCTCCAGGTGGAACCGCACCTCAATGCAGGTGAATTTACCTGCAGATAGACGCCACGTTGTTTAACTCCAAGAAAGTGAAGCACAACTGTCAATCGGAAGCATGGGTGACGGCTCCACACGTTACCTGTGTTGTAATGTTTGGTGCAGTATCTGAGGTCCGACTCGTCCTTTAGGAGGAACTGAGGGAGCGTGAGACCTTCAGCCACTTGGACTGGTCCGTTCTCCTGCCACTCAAAGATCAGGTCGTTCATGGTGTAACCGACTGAAAAAAGAGGAGACGGAAATCACTCCTGTGATTGATTATTAATGTGTTTGGGTTTGGCAACTACTTTAACTCAATTCAAAAGGTGCAAAAGGTATTTGAGAGACATGGCTGCAAACTGCTGCTGTTAAGAGTGAGCAGAGATTAAAATCAAAACAATCAAACCAAGCAAACCGACGGAGATGCGACACTCAATCTCCATTGTCTCCATAGGAAAAGCGTCCTTCATGGTTCAAGAGGAATAGAATCGGCAAAAAATAGGAATCAACTTTGCACGGTAGCCTATTAAACTGCCTATGTCCTCTCTCCCCTTGGGGCGTGGGGGGAAGGTGGGGGACTGTCCTACTCCTAGGACAAAGCATGAATTAGTCACTATCCTGTCATTATTATTAAACCCCACTTTGTCTCTTTAAAAAGACTCTGCATCATGTCTGTTTGAATCTATTATCCTTCGTGAGATGGGGGACATGAAGATGACACACACAGCGTGCCGACGGTGTGAGGACATGTGCACGGACGAGTGGACACATGACTTAGGTAAATGAGACGCAGCAATAGAAACAAGGTATGGACACCATATTTGTGAATGTTGATTTCTGGAGGAGGAAAATAAAAACAAGCATTGTTTGCACCCGACTTATTTGTAATTCCAATAGAAAGCGGCTCCATGAGCAATTGAGATTTTTCGACTTTTTAAACGTCCCCAAAGTCCCCTTGAAACAAACTCCAGGAGACTCCCTCCTTGCTAATGTGGCGGACGTCATTCCATCCGCCACATTCTGCTTCACCCTCCTCGTCTGTTTCTTCTCCTCCTCTGGTGAGTGCTGGACCACGACAGATGAGGCTGCCCGTCTGCCTCCTTGCCTGACCTACTTTGCGAGCCACATCTTCAGCTTCCTCCTTCTCTTGCTGATGCTGAACTCACTCATTGAACTCAGCATCCAGCCATCTGCCTCAGCCCGCCATGTCATCACGCCATCCACCTCCATTGCCACCTACACTGGCATCAAGCCATTCCTCTTTCCCGATGGCCTTTTCAGTCCTTGTTTGTCATGACAAGAAGGCGTAAAGAAAAAAAAAATAGACGTGCCTTTTTTGAAAAGAACATCTTCTGCATGAAAACGACCCGACATAAACACAATGTAGTCCTTGTCATTAGTACAATACAGTATGTTGAATGGACACAATGTACATGTATTTGTCATTTTGTCTTCTTTTTATGGCTTTTTATGGCTTAGTTTACATTTGCACCAACACAAATTAAGAAAAGGGATAACCCAAACCCTAACCCTAACCCCATTTGTGACAATATCCATAATGCACGTCTGCAGTTGTACAATCTTTTAAAACTGTTGAACAGAGATAAATGATTGAATGTAACTATCATTGAGAGTCATTCAACCTCAGTGGTATTATGATACATTCAACTCTGGTATTCCATAGTGAATACTTATACAGTATTCTAGTGTGGGACTTATAGTATCTAGAAGATATGTAGGAACAACATTAGTGTTAAATGCAATATTAATCTGTAAATCTTTAGTGTCAGTCAATATTCTCTCACATTCCAAACCTTCAGTGGGTGTCTGCTTGGTTTTTACTTACAGCTCTCCAGCTGCATAATACACGTCTGCACATCCATGGGGAAGTTTTTTAGATCCATGGGACACGAAAGGGTCAACGTTAGTCTGGAGGTAGAGAGAAAAAATGCTCACACAGAGAAAAACAGGCGTGTGAAAAGAGTCTAAATATCCGTAGATACTGCTACAACTGCTCCCCACCTTATAGAGTACAAAACATTTCCATTTTTGAATATTCTGAGTAGCTTGTTGTCGGTGGTGACTTCGTGGAAATGAGCGCCCTTCTCATTGGCGAAGAACAGATCCGGCTTCCAAATGGAGTCCAACATGGAAGGGTCCAGATCCAGAGAATCATCTGGATATTCGGCATAGGCCAGCCTGGGATCGTTCCACTGCTGCCGCAGGAAGATATTCACACGGTAGTCCTGCAAAGATACACTGACCCGTCAGAGTGTGTGAATGGCTGGATCTATGCAGCCATTGCACATATAATTAGCGGAATGTATCATTGCTATTACTGCATTGTCAATTACAGTATATAAGTAGGATGTTTACCCTCCACTGTCAACATTTGTCATTTCATAGCTACAGCAAATAAGATATGAGCTTGTTTGGGTGATGCAGCATGAATGAACCACGATATATGAACCAAAGACCCCCCGACACACATAAAATGGCGCGTCACGCTCATTACTGTCAACACTGATAATCATTCCACGCACAATCGCAGGCATCATTCCCATGCTCGTCCACTAATCTGCATAAACCGGAAACGATTTCTTTCGTGTTTCAGCTTAAACCTTTGGAAGTTCTGCACATAACTGGACAGATAAGAATGACAAATCCCTGTTTTAGCTGGAAGTGGTTGGCGTGAGAACAAACCTGTGGCTTTATCCTCCATCCCTGTGTGAAATAAATATGGCTTGCACACACAATGGATTAACATGAGTAGAGACAATGAGTGGACACACGAGAAAAAGAAAGGACTTTTGTCAAACCTAGATAGCGTGTTCAGGGATAAGATGCTAACCAGCTATAAATATATACACTGTAGATGTTGATATAAATGTGCGTGTGCGTCTGCGTGTGCGTGTGCAAACACAACACACACATTTTACACTGTAATCCACTGTGATTCGAGTTGCCAAAAGTAGGCTATCGAAGTCTGCAGGCTGCCCGGGACGCCAACGCGGGCATCATGTTGTCGGTGGATGTGAGAGGTCATAGCAAATGCACGGGTCAGAGTACGGGGAGAGGAAGACAGGGAGGAAGAGGAGCACAAAGAGAGCCATATGTCACATTAAGATTAAGACCTTTCTCTCGTCTCGCCATCTGTCTGTTCAACCCCCTCGCTCCCTGTCCCCCCCTCCCTTCCCTGTCCCCCACTCAATGTCTCTCTCTTGACTCTTACAGTACAATCACAGCACAGTGACATAACCTTAAGCTATCAGCAAATGTCAAATATGCTTTAATGCACAGTCAGGAAAGGGAACTGTTGCCGCGCTATGTGGACAATGACAGTAATATTCACATAAGTACAGGGAATAATAATCCATCTGTCCAATCTTGGCCCCTGCTCATAGCGTGCATCTTTTTTCCCCGCTTTTTTTTATCTTAAGCCCCCTTGCATAGGTTTTTCATTGGACATGTCCAAGTAAAAAAAAAAAAAAAGTTTATCTACAATAATATATCTGGAAGTCCATCACTTAAAGGAAAATGAAAACTGAAACATTTCACCGTAAAAAAAAAAAAAGAATGTTCATCCACTCGTTTTCAGAGAAGCTCCAATGATCACACTCCGTCCTTCTGACTAGGCGAGTGTGACATATTGTGTGACAGACAGAGACGAAGTGTTCGAGTGAACTGAAGCTGCATAAATGTGTGTTCAATCATCGTGACTTACCAAAGCCACGGGCACACTCTCTACCAGGCGTGGAACGGCAGACGGAAATGAAAATTTCAATGTTTCTCTCTCCCTCTGCAATCCCTGGAGTAAATATGTGTGTGTATGTGTATGTATGTGTGTGTGTGTTTGTATTTGTGGGCTGTATTGGCGCATTACTGTCAAGAACAGGGACGGGGAAAAAAACTAAACAAAACAAACAGATTTTACGGGATTTGATTTGCAATTAATTTCTTCTACTTTCGAGAGGTAAAGATGGAAAATATCCATCACAGTGAGAAAATGACAGCCTGTTGGGCCGAGGCACCATTGTGTCTGGTGCTAGTTTGCCATTATATCTCGGCCGTGATGGCTGACCTCCATCATTTTGCCCTCTTTGCTCACTGACAACAGTTAATTCCCTTCAACTGACATCATCTTACTATGCGTCTCTGTGCAGGATTTGAGAAACAGCTTGTGTGCAGTCTGGACTGACGACGTATCACTTTAACGTAGTAGCTGTCAGAGTCGCTAAACGTCTCTGCTGCGTATCTGCTATTCCTGTCGGCTTGTCTGTCTCTTCTGATTTCTGTCTCGATCTGCCCGACCGTTTCTGTCCTTGTCTGCACGTTCCCGCGTTTGCCAGTTTTTCTAGTTCACACTCTTTCCCCGCCCCCCTCCTCCAGCTTACACTCTTAGTGTTTGCATTAGCATGGAAAATTGATAATCTGTTGTCGGCGTTGCTTTGAACTGTAGAAATCATCATTACTTTGCATTATTGACCGCATGTAGAGACAATCCGATTCCCAGAAAGTGGAAAAGCTTCACAAAACTCCTGAGCAGTTTGAAGCTGTTTACAAAACTGACTCAAGATCATAGAAACTGCAGGAATTGCAGGACCATAAAAACAACAACATTTTAATGTGCCCAGTTAATGTCAGCGGGATCCCCTCATATCCAATTCTGCCATCAGCCTTTTTACCGACTTAAAACTAGCCAACTCCCTTGTCGGCACCACTTTCCACCACCAAGGGGCGCTGTGTCTGACTGTCATGCAAGCAAAGAAGCAACATTTCATACACGAGACCCATTTTTTCAAAATTTCTTTTCCCCCTAACATTTCGCTCCTGTCCCAAGATCTCTACTCTTGTGTTGCTCGCCAGCATCTATGAAAGGCATCAACGATAACGGCTCAGTGACCTTCACCCCGATATCAACGAAGCATTTGAGGAACAAACAGATGTTTCCTCGCCCCTGGAGACCCTCTTGACAACAATCACACACGGGGACGCGAGCAGGTGCACGGGCCTCCGCAGACCACGTCTCCTCTCTGCCTTTGGCTTCGGCTGCATGAGTCACACTCGCTGAAACAAGGACAGCGAGACTTTCTGGAGCAGTAGTAAATGCCTTTCACTGAAGCTGCAGCACAACGCGTCTCATGGGGAGGAGGGAGGAAGCCACCATGGATCTCCTCCCAACATCATGCCTTCTACATGGCTGCGCAAACACGCTGTGGCCGCACTGATTCACAAATGTCCAGTGTTTATCGTTTTATGTAAACTACGGCAAGGGAGAATCTGTTTGGTCTCTTACAAACAAATCACCTCCGTATACCCCAAATCAATGGTTCCCAACCCCCTGGCCGGGTCCGTGGGTCAGTTGTTATTGACAGAGCACAAAAGTTGCAATGCTGCATGCTCCAGTTTTAATTTCTCTCCAAGCTCTCCAAGAGTGAACACACAAAGACAAGGACCCTTCTCCATGAGAACGTGGACGCTGGACGGCTACATTTGCTGCTTAGCTACACTTTTCGGAAGGAAATGTATCCATTTCTCACACCATCACCGAGGGAATCATAGCAACAACAGCTGGTTATGTCACATCTGCTACCTCCGCCACTCCTCAATGGCCGAGTGTTTGCAAATATTGCCTAACATGAAACTGGTCAGTGACGCAACAAAGGTTGCAATCAATACCCTAAATTAGTGTGCGGCAGAGATACTTTTGTAACGATGCAATGGACTCATGAATAGCACTTCACCTATCCGCCACAGGAGTATAAACATTTGAACAGATTCGTAAATCATTGGAAAAAAGTGGGACAGTCTCAACGCTGCCCCCAGCAGGCTGACAGCTGCCTGTTCCAAGTGTGAGTTTTGTAAAGTGGATGTTTCAGAAATCTGATTTGCTAGAAAGTATGGGTTGTCGTGGCCGAGTGGTTAAGGCGATGGACTAGAAATCCATTGGGGTCTCCCCGCGCAGGTTCGAATCCTGCCGACAACGTGGTTTTCATAATTTTGTTGTGCTGCACAATGACAACAAAGCTGTTCAATTCTTGAATAGGGAGAATAGAGTGAGTAGAGTCTTTCTTATGTGAAGACTCAGCAGTTTGTTCCTGGACTGTTTACCTCTACCGACTGCATTAATCTCATTATTAAACTCTCATTATTCTATTCTCTCCTGTTCGTGAGATTATTGTAATGTATTATTATGCACATGGTGCGTTAAATCTATTCCAATACTTTTATTATTAGATTGCGATAAATAATTTGAATACAATCTGATTGCTTTTGCATGTTACCTTGTGTGAATTTCACTCGTTGGCCTGAATTTTTTGATGGTTACATGGGCTGGAAACTTTAAATTAATCATATGACTGTTGTGTGTGTGTGTGTATGTGCAAGTGTCACAAATGCCCAGTGCATGCTGGGAGATGGCTCCATCTTCAATATTAGATTTAGATACAGCAAATGCGGATGCTCAATACTTGCTGTCCACCATTTTTCTTTGAAAAGAAAACTGAAATCGAACCAAACCAAACAAAAAGCAATAGTAAAGGTTTGTTGAATTGCAACAATACATACCATGGTAGTTTCTGCGATGGAACCAAAGCTGTTGATGAAGATGTTACAGGAGACATTAACTGGTGGACCTGAAAAAAGGAAGACGAGAAAAAGAGTGAGGGACACAGACTAAACTGCAGAGACTAAACAAACTATAAACTTCCCTCAAGCCTGAATAAAACTTTTCTGATTCTGAACAGAATAAGCAAACATTCAAATTCAAAAAGCAGCACAGCGAGATTTAACTTGCTGAAGTGTGTTTGTTTTGATTTTCACTCTTGGCCCTGAAGCTCTGCGTTTCCACGGCACTGAACAATTGCACGCTGACCTCAACCAGAGGGGGAAACTGTCTTTCATGAATAAAACACCGATACACCAAAGTGCGACAAATTACAGGAAACACAGAGCTGTGCGCCATTACACATGATAACTCGGTGCAAAAAGATGAAGAGGTCAATGACATCTTCATTATTCAGGAGGAGCCAGAGTTTCTCAGCGCTGAATGGGGGATTTGAGGTCAGCCAGAACATCTCCCCATCTGGGCTGCTTCTAAATAAGTTAATGCGCCTCAACACAACTGTGTTATGTATTAATCAGCCATAATGAATCAGAAAATTCAATAGTAGAAATCATGTTGCGTTTTTTTGTGTGTGTCTGTGTGTGTACTGCTGTGTGATTTAAAAAGCCTGTGGACATCTTAGGAAAGTCCTCCCACAAAGCTGAGGAAACATTTCTCCGACACGGTCTGCCGAAGTCTATCTGAGGAAGGCAGCGATTAATAATTCATAACTGTAGCACCACTGTTTAATTTTTCCATGCGAGGATCAGAACCCATTAAGTCACCGTGGTAACACAGAGGCCATTCAACCGCAACCGCACCGCTCGCTCGCTTACACCAACGAGTTCGGCAGAGACGTGCCCATACATGCAACCATTAAACACTTAAATTTGATGATATTTCGCTGAGAGCCACAGAACTCTGAGCGGGTAGAATGTCAAGACCAGTGACGTGCGGTGAGGTTCATTGCTGGTGAGGCACTGACTTCATCACAATCAGATTTACAGACACATGAACCCTGTAGAGTAGCTTATTCACCAGTGGATTGGCAGCTGTTAAGTGCTTATGTTTAAAAATAACTTAGAAGTGCAAATCACCGATACTTAGAACCATTAAATGTGATAATAATTCATTATTTATTATTAGTAATTTATTATTCCAAATCGGAAATATTCTTAATTAAAAATAAGAAAATATAAATCAAAATATTTCTTTAAAAATATGTTTGGCATTTCTTTCTTTCTTTTTTTTTTCTTTTTTAATTTTCACTTTTTTCTATCGATGATGACAGGGGAGGCATAGCCTCACCTGCCTCACCTGACGGCACATCACTGATCAAGTCTCACACAAGAGTTTGAATCAGACATGGTTGACATGGGTGTGGGAGGACGATTAAAAGATTAATGTGCAGATGATGCCCAAAAAAAATACAACATACATTCAACAGAACCAGTTTTGCATTGACAGTAATGAAAGCGTTTTTTTTTTTTTTCTTCCCCTTTTTCTGCAGTGGCTGAAGGAGGTCAAATGAGGTTGAGGAGACAGATGGGCAGATGTTCACCTTTGAAGTTAGGTCGGATCCTGGCGTCATATCCAGATGTCCTCCCCATCAGTTTGTCCAAGAAATCCGAGGGGGACATCATTGCCTGGCGCGTCCTCGCTGCGTTGTCCAGTTCCTTACAGCGCCCCACGCTAGCGGACAAACACAAGCGTCTCAATCCAAAAGCAACACAGGCTGCGTTCTAAAATAAACTTTGGAGGATTGGAGGGGATTTAACATTCTTCCATCTGAGGGTTTTCGTAGTTTATGGAGGTTCATTACCAACTGCACAAAAGTATCAAGACTAGTTTGATTTCACATTTATATTGCGAATTCCCTGGTTTGAAGGATATAAAATCAAAACTCAAAATAGATGGCAGTACTTTGACTATGTTGAGGTTCATGTACATTTTACAGATGTATACAGAGGATCATGTCGCGTGCGTACTACCTTATAAGGATGCTCACAACAGAAACACATTTAGCAAGAGACAATTATACGGTAAGACATCCACCGCAGCTTTAAATAGAACCCAAATAAACATATTGACAATGTTATTGCAGCTCCTTCACTTTGTTATGCAATAGTCTTATACTCTTAAAATGCAGATTCCCTCAAGCCATAACTGAACATGAGTCACGCAGACAAGTCTCTCTCTCTCTCTCTCTCTCTCTCCCTCTCTCCCTCCCCACCCCCGTCTGTCTACCTCTCACACACAAATTCACTGGCATGCCTGAACAACAGAGGGTGTATGCGTGTGTTTGACCTTTTAATGTCACATCTAGCTTCATAAACTGTCGACACGCAGGCACGAAGGCACTGAGTCACACACTGTGCCATCATGTTTTGTGATTTTCTTCAAACAATAACGCATAATTATCAGCCTGATTTGAAGTTTATGCTAATGTAGCAGCTAGCCTGGCTTTTGGAGGTTTTCAGATGTGCTATCTTGCCCAAAATGATGAAGATGATGTTGGAGGGACATTTACTTTAACCACGCCGAGCTGAAAGTCAGGAGTGCTTTTCTCTTGGATTATAAAACATGTTTTTTTTATATTGTCATCAGGTAGAAGTCTGGGGACACAACATGTTTTTGGACATGTGCACATTACAGATTTCTCAAATCTGCTAGTGGTGGATGTCACTGAAAGGAAAACTGAATCTTGCAAAAGCTTGCAGCACTAGATTTGGGATAAAAAATAAGTCTTGTATAAACTTCCCTTTTCATTTTGGAGAAAAAAAAACAGCCTGATGTGCATGTCTGTGTGTGTGGAGGTACCATTTCTAAAAATAACTCAGGTCTGTCGAGCTTTAACTTAGCATTCCGAGGCCTTTAAACTTTAAATCCCACAGGGGTCAGTCACTCTGCTTACAGAGAAAAGGAGAAAGAAGAAAAGAAAGGAAGCGAGAGGCAGTGGAGAAGCAGAGGGAACGGAGATTGAGCGAAAGTACAGAGACGTATTCCACACACACCCTCAGTGATATCACCTGCACGGAAGCCTCGTTACCTCAAAACATTTGTTTGTACTTTAATTTACATGGTTGTCTTTCAGCTTTTTTATCAACAAACTCACATTTCTACACCACTAAAAAGCCCTTTTTGACAACAGCGACACATTATTAGGCCAGCAGGTGTGCGGGACTGCACAGACCGCGGCTCATCTCTGCTTTTCTGCCTGTGGCTGCATGTCTGCCATGTGAGTCACGCTCGGTAACAAGGACATCAAGATTTTCTACAGCCACAGTGAAAATCGTGTTTTGCTGTGGCTGCTGCAGATGGGGATGCATTGGGAGAGCGGAAATCATTCCGCGACTACTACCCAAAAAGATGTGGCCTGGGGAGTGAGCGGTTTAGACCGACTACTCTGCATGAATCCACAAAAAATATTGTGGTAGGGCAACTGAACAGCTGCAGCCTTCCCGTGTTGCCAATGGCAGTAAGGTAGACTGTCTTTGCTAAAGAAACATTTGCAATGACCAACTGGGCAGTTTTTAGTCTCACTCATCTGTAGTCACACAAATTAAGTCAATGTAAACTGACAAAAAAGGCTTTCAGAAGGCATAAAAGCAGATTTTCTGACCAGACATGTTAGAGTTGTGTTGGCGTTGTGCTGATGCCGTACTGACGATTTTCAGGCACAGTTTGAAAAAAAAAAAAAAAAAACACGTCTTAAAATAAAACTATGTTTAAGATTCTTTCTTGAGCTGACTGTCTGTGTAAATATCTCATGTTACAACATGAAAATCTGTGCCGTATATTCAGATGCAGCTTGTGTGCGTGTACAAACTTAATTTTCTTTTCAAATTTAGCTGGTGCGGCTCATATTCAGGTGCACTCTCTAGTCTGAAATTGATGGTAGTTCCCAGTTCTGCAGGAATGGGAAGAGATCAACACACCCTGTTTGTATGATTTTTAAGTATAGATATAACCACACTCAGATAATGATGAACGTTTCCGTCAGTGTTGAGAGACATTGTATATTGCATTGCACGATTATTTGTCTTACTATAAATAGCCCCAATGGAGTGTTATTCATCATTCTTTTCCCTATTTCATGCTGTTTCTGATCTGTTGCCGTAAGAGCGCAGCCTTTTTTCAATACTGCCGTAATGCGAGGGAGGAGACTGGCGTGAGTAAACATCGTAAGCAGAGAAATTAGTAATTTCTGGCTGGATAATTGGGGCAGTATGAATGACTGCAGCCAGCAGCTTCATTCATACTCGCCATGTTTATACTCAGTCTTTGTTGCAGCTGCCTGAAAATCTGCCCACTTCTCAGATTCACCAGCAGTACATTTGAGCACATATCATATTTAAGCTGAGGGCAGATCCAGTACATATACCGTATTACAAAGAAAGAGCTTATAATGCTTCATACTGGCCGCAGTTTAAGTCAGTCTAAGCTGATTTAAGGGTTTTGTTTAATGTAAAAAAAAAAAATGGTTGAGCGAGAGTCAAGTCTTAATATGCATGTAAGCGCAAATCAGCACAAAGTGTTTCTGCATACACTACTGCTTAATTCAAAATGAATTAAGCATTCATTCATGAGGATGCAAAATATCTTCAAGAAAAACAAACAGAGACAAAAACAAAGACAGGAACAAGGAGTGAAGTTAGGTTTGCATTTGTTTCTCCATACATAGATTCATGCGTCCCAGCTTTAACTGCTCTGCTGCAATTGTCAATTTGTGTCCAACATTTGCTGCTTGTGTGGATTTTCCACTTGACTTATTATTTTCTCACACGTTACCAAGCCTCCAATTTCTCATGCCTCTGCTTTGGGTGTGCAGCTTAAGCAGGAGGCAGAGATGGAGAGAAAGAGAAAGGAGACATTTCTGTGAAAGACAAACAGAAGGAGTAAAAGGCAATTTCAGCAACTCTGACACGGGGTACTGAAAGTGCAGCTTGCCTGAGCAGTGACATTTATTGTGGGAAAAAAGAAGATAGAAAAAAAAACAGATCCTGATGCTACTATATTGCCGCTGGCTGGACTTTCCCACACTGATGAGCAGTGCGACATTATTCACAACTGAGGCCCCAAAAATCTGTACATCCATGTCAACGATTATGTTATTTAGTTAAATGTGCACACTGACCTGCACACATTTCTGTAAATCTGTGCATATCCACTGGTATTTCTTATTTCTCCCCACAATCATGTTTCAGGCTTCACGGTGGTGAAAATACTGCACAAAGTAATGCTACGCTGAGCTGAGTTGAACAATATTTGAATCATGGGCCTCCCTGTCGTATCCCATCACATAAATAAACAACAATCTTTTAAACACAACAAATCCTGGCGGTCACAGTCGGTGATACCCAGTGATGTGCGGTCAGGTGAGGCAGGAGAGGCTATTGCCTCACCTGTCATCATGGAAAGAAGAAAATGGAAAACGGAAAGATGAATTAAATGGTTACATTCATCTGCTGATTTGCACTTCAAATTTATTTCTATAAATAACCCTTTAACTGCTGCCAATCAAATGGTGAATAAGCTACCCTGAAGGGTTCATAGATTTGTAAGTCTGATTGTGATGAAACTGTGCCTCACCAGTCATCAACCTCACCGCATATCACCAGAAAAATCACAAATATCATTTTTTCTTCTACATTATATCAACCACCTTAGTGTTCAGTCAGGGACGTCTCCACTATATAACATACGGCGTGATTTCTATTTTAGAATAAAAAACACCTTCTTAGTCAGAATATTATTCTCCGATCTGGATCTACAAACCTGCTTTTCCCTGTGTTTTATTCGCAGATATGAGACTTGTTAGGAGTAATTAGCTTCAGGTTTTAAACATACATCAGAAACACTACATGTCCCAGAAACCCTTTGGGTATTTAGGAATTACAACCTAAGACAGCCGAGTGCTGTGACAGGGACAGGGTCGACTACTGCCCTCAGCCAAATATTCACTTAATGTTCAGACAGCACCCCACTCTGCCACACGCACGCACGCACGCACGCACGCACGCACGCACGGACGCACGCACGGACGCACGCACGCACACGGCACCAAATATGTACTGCGGTGCACTTAGCTGTGTTCAGTGTCTTGTTATAAGTTCCATCGCAACTAGCATTCGCTGGGCCATGTTTCATGATCCTTCTGTCAGAGAGTTACACACATGCACACAAGGAAACACACTCTTGAGTGCATGTATTGCCTGTTAGATATTTATAACCCATGTAGTTTAGATCACATTGCTTCAATGCTTCAGGGACAGACGATCAAGTGGTGGCCTGTTATTTTGGGGTGGGAGTTCACACATCAATGAGTTGAAGGAAGAATTTAAACATTTTGGAGCCCCACCGAGGAGAATTCTTCCCCATAAATGTTCAATTGCAGACACATATCTAAGTCCTCTTCTCCAAAGCCCCTTAGCTGATGCCCTTTAACATTGTTACAATAGGGAGCATAGCAGTGAGGAGAGACAATCACAAGACTTTTGGAACATACAAGACAGACACTAAAACTTTCAAGAGAGTGTGTTCTGTGTCCACTGCATTGCGTGTAAAGGCAAAAATCAATAAAATATTTCTCATGGTTCTTTAAGACATTCACAGCATTCTTATGAATGATGTAGCAGATACATCTGTTAAATTTGCAAAAAGCATGATATTTGTCAGGTTGCTGCTCTTGGTGCTGTGAAGTCATGTCATATGCACGGTTTGCAGGGTCCCTCATGGCTCTCAATTGAAATTTGAAAGGAGAGAGATGTGCAGAAGAGAAAGTTCGTCAGGAAATTTACTTCAAATGTGGCTTGGACAAAATTTGTGAAATGAGGAAATATCCAGGCCCTGTCCTGATTAATCCTCTGATCATGTTGGACATGATGTGGGACAATTGGTGGCACAAATCAGAACTTGTGCATTGACATTAATGCAGGAAATAAACAAAATGTCAGGGGGAAGGAAAGACGAGGCAAAATCAATCTCCATGCATCAGCAATGTTTCAGCTAAAACTGTCAAAATTATGATATGTTATACAGGTAATCAAGTTTTGTCAGTTTGGGCGGAACAGAAGGAATAAAACTTTCGATTGTTGAACCATTCTTTATGCTGTTTTGCATGAGTGCGCTGGCACAGGAGGGGAAGCAATATGGTGGCAGCCGTTACATAAATCTGCTGGTCATCAGTCATGCTGAACATAGTACTGATACACATGTATATTCAGGCTCTCACACACGCACACACAAACACATGTGAAATAGAAATAAAACTCTACATAGCTGGTGTGCAGTTTGGTTGTTGAACATGGATCAGGCTCCTCTCAATACACAGGGGGAAAAAGTAAACAAACAGAAATAATAGTCTGGAATCGGCTCCAAAATGAGAAAAAACAAACTGAAAGTAAGTGAATAAGCCTGTTCTGTCTTTGAATCCACCCATGACCCTCTAAGAAGATTTACCATGGCTGTGTTCATCTGAGTGTAGTTTTTTTTTTTTTTCATACCAAAGCTTTCTCAATATATTAGTAAAGTGAGCGACAAAAGTAGAGAGGGAGAAAAAGCTGAATGGTTAAATCCTGAATGTCATGTTTATACCATAGACTATGGTCATGTTTCACTCCAGAGGGTGCAACCAACAACTCGGAATACTCTAACCACACGTGAGGTCATGAGGAACGATCCTCATCAGGCTAAAGCTCTCTGCAATCCTTCCAGATATAAAACATGCAAAATAGGACCATGAGGACGGTGTTACAACATTCACCAAGCAAGTCTGGCTGGAATGATAACAAGAAGCACTGTCCTTTGGTGAGCTAAGATATTTTGCTGAAAAGTGAAAGACTGAATCAATACATTACTCACAATAATATGTTGTGTCTAAGCCCTTGGTGCTTCCATAACATTATATGTGCCAAATGTGAACAGTGGATGGTAGCTGCTACAAAAGACCAAAAAATATGACCCCTTCATTAGGACTCACTTTATCTTTGTCACCCACATTACATCAGGGTTGTAGACAGCAATGGAGGCTGGAGTCAATTGGGGCCATGGTGGCTCAGAGGTGCTGTTATATTTTATCATAATGACTGATGTAATCGTCATAATTATTTCATCACATTCTTGCTTGGGGTGTTAAGATTAAAAAACATATGATTGCAAAACCCATCAAAATAAGGGCACACTTGTAATATACATTAATGTACATACTGTATGTACTGTATGTATTTATGTATGTTCATGTACTTCAACACTCTATCATAAACTATGCCAACTTTTGTTTGTGCTCTGTGAATAATTATGTGAATGACAAGTAAGTCCAGGTCTAATTAAGAACAAAGATATCTGTCATTTGACACAAATACTACATATTGGTGGTTCACCAATAAATACCAATACTAATCACTGCTTTTAACTACCAGCTGATCTGCTACTGCTGGACCACCATCACATGATCATAATTAAGAGTCATCACATTACTGTATTCCAGCATGTGAACCATGTTATCTCCATATGTCTAAGCCGTCTTCAGCATTCAGGACAGCCGTCCCTCTTGTTCTCTGAGATGCCCTGTGGTTGTCCCTGTGTGTTCTCTGACCTGTGAAATTCTGCCATCAGCATGAATAGAGATAATGCGTAGAAATGCGATGGACAATATAGGACTGTGTTTTTGTTTGTTTGTTTGTTTGTTTTAATCCTACAGGACTGCAGACTGATATCCACCTTTGACTGACAAAATGAATTGTTGAGAAAAGAAGAAAAGATATTTTCAAATGTGTATAACCAACATTTGCATTCATCTTCAAAACTCACAGCTGGTGGGTGTGAGCATCAGAGGAGCTCCTACTTCCCTGTGATCCACAGTTTGCTTGTCAACTTTTCCAAGCATAGTTTTGTCATAGTTTTTGTTGTTTTTGTATCACCAATGTGGAAACTTACCTTAGTATCTCAACCACTTCCCAGACAAGTGCCCAGCAGGCGACGGTCAGCGCTTTCCTCGTCATTTCCACGTCGGGCTTCAGTAACGCGTTCAGCACCGCGGACAGCTCCTCCACCGGCTGTCAGGCATCAAACATATCAACAGGAGAGAAAGTGTGTATTCCTCAAGTCACGGCGTCTTGTTCGGCCCCATTGGACGGAGGGAAACCGGGCCGGAGCTCAGCATCACGCTGCAGACAGAGGAGGCAGAGTTTCAGATCGCTGACAGATGTTTATACGCTGCGCTCCGGCTTTGCTCTGTGCCCTCTTGGAGCACGTTGAGCGCAGACCCGCCCCCTTACTCTTGATTGGCACGGCTGGGGCTTATTTCAACCAATCACTTGGGCCTTTTTCTTTCTTTTTTTCATTTTATTTTTTCCACCTGATTGGCATCTGAAATTAGAATCCCAAGTGAAATAGAGCAAATTTAATAGCCGCCCCACGAATCATTATTATTGCATTTCTCTTCTGCGCATGAGAATATGTCCTATTTTCAATCATACCATAATGCCCCTTTTTTTTCTCCCCTCACTGACTATTTTTCTCTTGGTTTCTGCCTCCCATCTGTCCAAAGTTCTCCCTGTGTCATTCTGCTCTGTTGGGCAGCATATCCCTGAGTCACATGTGGTTATGACTGCTGGCTTGAAAGTAGCCTCTCCTGATGACAGTTTGCCATATGTGGACAAAATGGGCAGCACGAGTAGCGGCGGGGTATTTATGTTCAGATTGAGTTCAACAGCACCCCCAGGCACAGAAAGCAGTAATTATATCTACTGTATTCTTTGCACCCTCTAATGAGGTTACATTAGCTCGTTTAGCATCTTGATATCATCAACTACAGACCAATGACGGAGAGAAAAATCATGAATTTTTTGGATGAGAAAGATAAAGATGTCTTCCCCTGTAATGTCACAGTGCCAAGAGTCCTAAACATCATCTCAAATACACAGTAGACATAAAAAAAATAATCAGATCAAATCAAATTAAATTAAAATAAATTCATTAAAATAGATTATTCAATTTGAATAAAAATTTATTTGTATTAGTGTTTAGCTGCCACAATGGCAGCACAACCCTGCACCATTCCTATTCTTTACAAGTGATTCCACCTGGAGGAACTTGTAAGGTGGTAGTTCCTGGCTAAGCATGAGGTGGGTCATTTACTGATGCTCTGAAGAAGAACACGGCACTGTGCCTGATGGGAACAAGGAGCTGCAGAAGTCCGTCCCAGTTCCTCTCCTGGACTGGCAAAGGCTTCGCTCTCATCTTCTGTCATTAAGGCTCCCACAGCGTCATCCGCTCGCTAATGTGCATGAAATGAATAAGACATTTGCTTCTGGGTATTACTGAGACACATGGTGAAATTTTAAACATTTCCTGTTAGCTGTTCCCATGATCAGGTTGTTTCTCCCTCTGGTTCTTCTGCTTGAGATGTTGCATTGAAAGTCAAAGCCCACATGCATCATCAGTCCCATTTGAGAAAATCTGTCAACATAAATGTGGCAAATTTAATACTTAAATAATATGTGTTATTTGTGCCAAATGTAATTTATGACAGTGCTTGCCCAAGATAAGACAAAAAATAACAACAAAAAACAAAAACAAGTAGCGTCTCCTAAGCTACAGCTAATATAATAGCAACATTTTTGTCGAATGGCGACATCTTTCTTTCGCATTTGACCCAGTTGCTCAGTCTGGATTTGCCTCCCATTAGTTTGAATATCTCATCCAAAAGCTCAGTTACAGATTCATCTCTGGACCAGTGGGCAGCAAAACATCTTTCACACTTTGGTGCCAGTGACTTGTTGGCTCCCATATCTCACACACACAGTAACTGTGCAGTGTGACGGCTGCAGTGACCCTGATGTAACTGCTATGTGACCCAGTGAGGCACATTGCCAAATGTGTTACAGTTTCTCGATGCCCTCTATTGGCTTTGAGACAAAATTACAGCTCAGCCCTGTGTCTGTACAAGATGGAGAATATTAAAATTATAAATCATTATAAATGTGTTGGCAGTGTGAAACCAGTGAGGATTAATGCTCATGCATTTGGAGGGTAGTAGGTAGTGTTTGGTTCTCCTTTTGTGGCGTAGCCCTTCCCTTTTTTTTCCCCATCAGCTTTTTTTTCCTTCCCCCAAACAGCTCTGAGAGAGTGACTCGAAACCTGAACTCGAAAAAGAAAAAAATGCAGCTTGGAATGTATTGTGAATCAGCTTTTCCTCTCAGTCACAGAGGAGCGGCCCATTGATGATTCATCTTTTTCTCCCCATTGAGAACAATAATCTCAGTCAGCACAGGCTGCATATTCTATTCAAAATAGTTAATGCTCGGGCCAATCCAATCTTAGGACACTTACTATTTATTACATGAGCGCAGGTGCAAGTTGAACAAGCTCTAAAAAAGTGAAACAAAACATTATTGGTTGTTGCTGCCACTGTGTTTCTTACTGGGTATGAAGGTGAATGACTCAAGATTAATTAGGGCAAAGGTGAGAACGGCGTTACTGTCCAATCTGTTACTCCAGTCACCGTCTATACATGAGATGATATTACCATATATCACAGCCTTCCCTCCATCCCCACCAAAACCACCCCCTCAGACTGCCCCCTCAAACCCAGGGACTTTGTGGGTACAGTAAGCAAGCAAAGGACCCATATGGCAAAATAATGTCATTCAACAGGATGTGTTCCCATCATAATCATCATCATCATGTTTAGGATCAATCGGACACAAAAAGCCAATCTGGCAGCAAGTAACAGCGGATATGATTTTTATTCCCTTAGAGACCAGATGTATCAGAGCTACAGTTTTGTTTCACACTGTGAGCCAACATTACCATTGCTACATTATGATGACAACAACATATCAATTCTAAAAAGAAAATTGTCTTGCTGTCATAAACCTGCATAATAGATGAGAAGAAAAGTCTGTGAAAAAAAGGCCCGTTCAAAAATCAAGCTTGTAGTTGGACTGCTGACATCCATTTGTCTGTTTTGCATTATTTATTCTTGCATCATCTCATGACCACAAAAAGGTCAAGAGATTATTCAGTGTTCCACCATTATCATGTTGAAACATGCAGTGTTAGTGCCGGCTCACCCCATTAAGTCACTCAGGGCAGGAACAAAATCCAGATTTAGGGGACAGACAGAGGCAAAAACATTAAAAGCAGCAGTGGGCAGGACTACCAAGACAATACCTTGTGTTGCTTCATATGGTATTTTTCAATGGAATCACAATCCTGTATACGCAAATAAGCAATAAATCACAAACTCTTGCAAAGGCAGCACTCAGGTTTCAGCTGGGTGTGTGAGGGGCTGTTTCAAACAAGGATCGCGTTTCGACAACTCCAGGCACGCCCCACCCACATGTTGTAAAGGGAAAAAAGAAGGAAAAAAAATCTACCTGTCTATCTGCGCGCCTCCGATCCAGAGGTGAAGTGTTTGGCTCCCAGATGGACACGCTGATCAAGGCAGGAGAAGTTTACCTACGACCACGCAAAGCTGGCAAGGTGAGTACACCAACACACTGCGTTTAGCCTGTTTCAGCCCAGGGAAACACTTAAACACACAACTTAAACACACACAAACAGTGTTGCTGTAGTAAGGATTAACTTATCTGGTGTTTGCGGTTAATGATTAATGAAAACAATGTGGAACACAGTAACATTCCGGCTTAACTGCTCCACATTCGAGCCCGCTGTCTCTCCAGTGTCATCTCTACACTTCTGCAATTTGTGAAAATCGTGGATTCTGTGTAACGTGCTGCAGCTCTGTTGACACGCAAGAGTGAGAGAAGGAAACCAGGTGGACAAGTTGAGACATTGAGTCTCCACGCCGCACATTCCTCTGCACTGACAACTTTTGTGCCATTTGTGCAGAAAGTCACGCAGCTTCTGTGCTTTACGTCTGCAAACCGGATATCACAGCACAGCAAACGAAATGTGACACATGTAATTCTGGACAAATGCCCTACGTACATGGACATTCACAGCTTAATCGTGTCTTAATGTGCATCACTTGAATTAAAGCTTGGTTACATTATTATATCATTACTGGCACGATATAATTCGTATGAATGAAAAGTCAACACTAAGATTCTATTATCTCTCCTTTGAGCCTGTTTTTGTGCATTTTGAAATATGACAACAACTGTCAAAACTATGATATACTAAAAAAACCTAAAAACTAAAAAAAACAGCCTATGACATTGCTTCCCCCAGTTCAAATGAACACTTTGATTCCTTGATTACACAGTCAGTTAATGATGCCCCTTGAAATTTAACCTCTGTTCAAAGAAAGAAAAGAAGTCTTTACAAACCTGTTTGGTTCCAGATGGTGACATCATCTGTACCAAGAGTACTGCAATGGGTGAAGTTTGCATAATCTTTCTTCTGGTTCCACCTGGGTGTCTCCTTTGGGGAACAGTGGCTGGGCTATGACTAACATCTTCCCAAGTGTCACCTGCAATGGGGTGAAAAAAAAGTTAGTCACTGACCAAACATTGATCAAGGGAATTTGAGATTTTCCAAGTCTATCCGTGCATCTGCACTACTGGGGGAAACCTTTTTGTTTGTTTGTTCGTTTGTTTTTTGATGATGCAGTTTAATAAGTCGGTGTACTCTGAATAAAGCTCAGAACTAGATTTGTCCGATATTGGCTTTTTTTGCCGATATCCGATATGCCGATATTGTCCAACTCTCAATTTACCGATACCGATAACAGCCGATACCGATATGTGCGCTGGTAAACGCTTCAGGAGCGCATAGGCACGATTTCAGTGTAACGCAAGCATTATTGTATTTCTATCGGTTTATGTTTCTATCGGTTTTAAAGCTAAAAATTCCGATACCGATATTAGATTTTTACGCTATTATCGGCCCACCGATATTATCGGACATCTCTACTCAGAAAATATCGACAAAGGAGGTTGAAGTCTACTCAGAAACCACATGGAATTCTAAACTTTTGACCGATGACAGTAGAATCTGTGGCAGATATAACAGCCAGTGGCGGTGGTCACATCGATGCTTGCCCGGTGAGATCGATTCTTTACTTCCACTCTAATTGTAGGGCCGCGGTTCTGCAAAGCGCAAACAGCAGGTCGCCGGACTGGCCGCTCCTGTGTCAGCCTGTGGACCTGAACTGTAATAAGGGACCGCTGAGTGCACTAGCTTCTAGTTTACCAAGCTGGAGCACGTCACATCTGCCACTGACCACTGCTGTAAAAACTGACATCTAAATTGCAGTCAGCCTCGGTAGAGGTCGAAATTATTAGGAAAAATTTGACTCTGACACAGTTTTAGAAGTTCTGAAGATGCTGTTTAGTTGATAAGGCAAGCCCCCGGTTATATTATTACATATATGTAAATGCTCTGTGTTTTTGGACGCGGACCTCCAATTAAAAGTACCTTACATACATGTGTTGCAGCCTTGCCAGTTGCTTGTAATTTGAATGACAATTTAAAAATGAAATAAAGAAACATTACAAAAAAACGTCATATGTCTTTTTTATTGAAAAGTGTTGGTATCTTTAGGCGATACTGGTCGGTGTTTACTTGGTATCGGATCGATACTAAAATATGCAGTACCACACACCACTAACAACCAAACACACTTTTGCTTAACCTTGTTTTGTTTTTTTATTCCATCTGACAGTTCACCACTTACCTTTGTACCGTATCAAGCTGCTCATTCAATCTAAATTGGTACATTTTCAATCATAAATTGGAAAGAAATTGGGGTGTTGTAAAACTTTTGACCAGTAGTGTATCTGTCTATCTTTCGTGCAGATTGTGCCACAAACTCCACACAGTTTGGTAGTAACAATTGTGCATTTGTACCAAGTCTTACTGTCATCCACAGGTTGGTGTGTTAGAGATGTCAGCTGCATAATACAATACAATACAATACAATTTAATTTGTATAGCGCCAAATCATAACAGGAGTTATCTCAAGGTGCTATAATAAGGACTGTAGATTTTATTCTCTGGGGACATGGACGCGGTTGGGGAATGGAGGAAAAAAGCATTGTGAGAGAGATGAAATGAGATGACTGTTGTACTTTTGATTTTGCATAGATCTCACTGTGTCGCTCTCTCTCTCTCCTTCTGTTTCTCCCTCCCTAAGAAATGGAAGCCAGTGTGGTTGTCTCTGTTCCCCCCGAGCAGGAGCGGAGTGGGACGACTGGAGATCCAGGACACAGCAGGTAGTCTCATCCACAGCTGCAAATACCAGACTCATACAAACTCACAGAAGAACAGCTTTCATCAGTGCCCGCATAAAATTATAAGAGTGGTGAAAGACACCAGTGCCATCTAGTGTTAAAAATTGGCTTTAGATGCTTGGTTTGAACGCCTGTAAATCTGGTTTGCCTCAAAACGAGGGAGCTGTTGGTAGCTGCTGCTCTGCAGCAGTTTTTTTTTTTTACCTCTAACTGCCAGATGTGTTATCATTGTTTCCCATCGTCATGCCGTCCAAAGTACAGCTATGAACATCATGTTTGCCAAACGGGTGTGGCTGAGGTGGAACCTGGAAATGATTTTTTATTGGTGCGCACACATGCTCAGATATAAAGCGGATCCTTCCGTTTGTTTGTAAAAGCTTTATGGCAGTTACAGGGATAAAGAAACCGGTTGAGTTGTACTCTGCTTCAAATATTTACAGTGATGAAATACTTCAGCGCAGTACAAATTGAATTGGCTTGACTTGACTTATGTGTGTTACACACAACATAGTATCATTTTGTGTTTTGCAAATCAAAAATCAGTCAAAGATTTTGGCAGTTGGAAACACGGCCCATGGTTGAAACACGGGAGTTCGGGAAAATCGATCAGGAATCGGACAGTTGAGCTAATGACATGTGTATCATTAACTTTTTTATTATATCCAGTAGAATTTACTTTAATATCTTTATATCTTACGAGATGCTGCATTTCGTAATACATACAAAAAATGACTGAACTGAGTTAATCTTTGCAGTACCACGTTTCTGACTGGAGAGTACATGGGAAAATGTCTCTGTTGGAAACAACAACAATAAAAACTGTTTTGGTCACATGGAAGTAACAATAGCAAAATTAGTATTTGCTCATTATGTGATTATACTGTAGGCACTACATGCACATTTTCACCCCACAATTTATACGATCATGTGTCTGCTGTCACTTAAAACAGTATAAAAACTAAGTAATCCTTCATTCCTTAGTAGGGGAACCTGGCACCTCCGGCAGAAGGCCACACCTACACCATGGAGACAAAAAGATAAAGGTGTTGCGACTGTCTGAGCTCATAAGTGTGCTCAAGTTGCCTCCAAACGCCGAGGCCTGCCCCTCTGTAAGTGCTCCCACGCAGCTCTCACTCACTCATCAATACGGGGAGATTTCACCTTTTGATTCCCTGCACCATTCCGTCCCGTACAGGACAACATGTCAGCATTCTGCGTGGAGACAGAAGAGCGAGCCATGGTGTTCGCCGCTCCCAAGGACGACTGCGTGGATTGGGTGGAGAAGCTTTGCAGAAGTTCATTTCAGGTGAGACAGAAATGATAAATATGTTGGAACGCTTGGAGAAAGAGCATGCAGACGAAGCAAGAAACATGCAAATGGTTTCAGTTAAATCCACAACTTATCTTGTAGACTGAACAATCAGGAGGAGTCCATGCAACTCCACTCTGGTGTGTTAATGTGATGATGTACAGCATCAATCTGCCTCGACATTTTGACATTCCTCTCTCTCTCTCTGTCTCTGTCTCTCTCTCTCTCTCTCTCTTTGTCTCTCAGAGAGGTGGTGATAGCATTCCAAATTCAAACCAACTTCACATGGAGGAGAATCAGATTTATGCCTCAGCAGATGAAGGTGAATGACTTCAATGTTTTCATATATTTTTCCATCCTGTTCTATAACCTATGAGGTTCAATATATATATATTTTATATTGATACACTAAATTCATCCCTTGTCTCCTCCAACATGACAATTGCCCAATAACAAAGTATTTATTTCTTTGCTCGCATCTTTTCCTCACCGCTTTTTCTGCAGTATCAGACTTCTGGGTTGTGGTACAGAAGACAGATGCAGCGACTTGCTGCGACCTGCAGGGTGCGTACTGGATGAGGATTGAGCAGGAGTCACTGGTGCTGAGAGAACCTCAGACAAAGAACGTAGTGTGGGAGTGGCCGTACCACCTGCTGAGAAGATATGGAAATGATAAGGTGAGAGTGATGAGCTCAGCACTTCCTCGCATATTATTAGCGATGGAGGGGGAAAAAAAGAGAATGAAATACAATAATCGGAAAAAATTTTGTCGTGAGAGAAACACACCTTGTTTTCCATTGAGACGTCTAAACAAATGCACTCTTTGACTTCCCTGCTATTCCACTGGACCCTATTTGTGAACACCAAAATCATCTCAATCCTCTCGCCACCAGCTGACGTTTACCATCGAAGCAGGAAGACGCTGTGACTCCGGTCCTGGAACCTTCATCTTCAAAACAGAGCAGGCGGAGAACATCTTCTCCTCCATCCAGAGGAACATCAAAAAGAAGACGTCGTCCAATCAGAACCAAGAAAGCGGAGAGAACACCCAGTTTGTCCCTCAAATACAGGACCTGGCCATCGCCAGCGGCAGTCCGGAGAGCAGACCGAGGACAGAGGTGATGAAGACTGCCGTCTCGGGTGAGACTCCCTCATCCCAGCCGGTCCCCATAACCCTCCAGCCTCTGCCGAACGTCCCCACCGCTCTTCACTCCACGTCGTCCCCGTCCTCCGCTCATCTCATCGGCCAATCACAGGCCCTCTACGCCGACCCGGCTGACTTCGTCCCCAGCAGGCCGCAGCCTGACACGGCCACCGGCGTGTACGTGGACCCGGCCGCCGTCCTTCCCCTGAAACCCCCCGGTGCTACCCGGGACTTTGCCTGTCCGGTTAGAACGCAGACCGAACCGGCTCGCACGGACAGCCCAGATTCCATCTACTCGGAGGTGTTTGACAAAGTCAGTCCTCTTCCCAGCAAACTGGATCTGAGACGGAATCTGCGTGACCCCCCAGGTCACGCCAGGTGTTTTGAGGAGTCGCAGTACGCCTACGCCGAGCCCCTGAGCGAGGCGGAGGGAAAGTGTCTCGGCACGGACGAGGACGAGGACCCATTCTCTCACCTTTACGCAAAGGTTTGCAAAACAAAGCCCTCCCCAAGTCCGTCCTCGTCCTCTAACTCTGCCCCCACCTGGTCCCCCAAACCCCCTGCGGCAGGCACAGACGACGACGTCATTTATGAAAATCTGGGCGTTATATAACAATTTTGTTGTAAATAATGACTACACACATTTTGTAAATGCAAGTCGTGTTAAATTAAAGGCGTAAGTCGGCTCATTTTGCCAAGTTGTTCAAAACAGATATATTCTGGCTTCATTTTTAAGCCCAAACGCAGACGAGGATGGAAATAAAGTAATCAATTGGCTTCAAAAATGAAGTTTGGTCTGTGTACAGAAATAATGTTTGCTCCACAAGTCCAAAAAAAAAAAAAAGTCAAATGAAATAAAGACACACTCGGTTTGTTTCCTTTTTAACAAGTACACAAGTGTATTATTTCATTTAATTTATATATGCAAGCAAGTTTATGTCTTTACAAATAAAAGAACCACTGTCTGTCCAGGCTGTTGGCACAGATATGTACAAAAATGGAGGAGTGAGTGAGCGAGTGAGTGAGATAAGGCCAGCAACAAAACAACCAGAGCCACGTTCAAAAACTCCAACATACTTTGCGGAAACAGAAAAAAAAAAGTCCATTGTCCCAACGAGCTCAACTTCTCCTCTCAACACGTGACGGTGAAACGAGCATCACCCTCCTTTCAAGGAGCGACAGCAGTTTGTGGATTTGTTTCACATTGTCAGCGTTGATATTTCAGGCACAGACATGTTTTCTGCCTACTTTTTGAGCTGAAGTAAATTATATCATATTGCATGTGCTGCGAATCCATGCTTGGGGGGGACAAGACAAATGTTCACTGAACAGACAAAATGATAATCGGACAGCAAACACATGGAATCCTCATCTGCATTCCTCAATTAATACCAGATTCAGGAGAAAACAACGAAATAACTCCTGCCACATTGCTGCTTCTCTGCTGTGAGAACGCTACATTGAAAAGGAGCGTGTGAAAAAATAAAAGGAAAATTCCCCCGTGACAGCAAATTAAATCCAATACTGCAAAATGATTCAATTGCCGAGTGAATCCAATTAGACATAATGAGCTTCAACCTGTGAAATGGATCAATAACTGCGTTACACTTGACCCAGTGATGATCTCCCGTCTCAGAAATGGCCTCACCAGGTGCCGGGGCGTGTATGAGGACATATGCTTTGACGTAAAACGTCCACGGTGAGCACATGTGGGGGACAGGTGACGGGTCTGGCTGTGTTTTTCCGAGCCGGTTGTTCTATTTAGCTTTGACCCTCGGTGGCACATTTCGGTGGAGATCACGAGACCATTCGACATGTGAAGCAGGAAAAAAACAAACATAAAATAAACCCTTACCCTAACCTTAACCTCCTTCAATGGCTGGAGTGAAGAGGAGGATTACAGTGGCCAGAGCAATACTTAACACCGCAGAGGCCAATTTAGCTTAAATAGGGAAAAAGATAACCAACATCAAGATGATGAGACCAATTTCAGACTTGGACATATACACACACATGCACTTTTATGGCAGAAATTAATTTGTGGTTGATGAGTCAGCCTCAATTTGAACAAACTGGTACAATATATTGCTCCGGTGGTAAACAACTGAGCAACTAAGCGAGCGTAGCAACACCTTCAGCAACAAGCACAGCAAGAGTGCACACAGAAAAGTGGGAAAACAAAACAGCAGAACAGCTCCAGTGGAAAAGAGGGATTTTTTTCTTTTTTTCTTTTTTGTATTGTTTTTAATCAGCAAAATAATACCATTGAATGCATAACCATGCCACATACAACAACTAGTTTCACTGTCTTTTTTTTTCTTCTTTTGTTTTTTTTTTTGGTCTGTCTGTTTTCTTTAACTGTAGTATAAGATGATCGTCATTGTAGTTTATTCATTCATTATCGTTATTGTAATTTCTTCAGGTTACAACCAATGCTGCAAGACTATACACAGGTCCCACCGCCGGATGAGGGGGCCTCAATGCACTTACACACCAAGGATGAGAGAGAGAGAGAGAGAGAGAGAGAGAGAGAGAGAGAGAGAGAGAGAGAGAGAGCTCACAATGGTCAATAAGTGCACAAAACTATTTTTTTTATCTGAAGTTAAAAACACTGACAAGACATCAATTGTCAGGCAATGAAATGATAGAATACTGTTACTGTAAAACTAGACCCTTAAAAATACTGCCGGCATGCAGCTGAGATGCTTCGTAACAGGATTAGAGTTTGGTGGAGTCTCCCACAATCCCACAATTTTGTTTCGTTTTGTTTTTTTTGTTTGTCTGTCGCAGCTGCATTTACACAACACAAGCGGCCTCGGATTTCAAATCTATTCCCTCGCGTTTCACGTTTGTCACGCAGCATTAACGTCCACGTGTCGGTTTTCGCTGTAAGTGCTATGTTTGTGTTGAATCGTACTTTTGAGACTCTTTCAACTCGTTCTCAGCGAAATGTGGTGACATTATGAGGGATGTTGCGCCACATGAGAATGATACACGTTTAAAAACGAATTGACCTCTGCAGGAGGAGGCAGAGTTACTATGTTTTATCTCACCATGTAGCCAGGCCATTGTTTCCCACAATAATTAAACTCCTCCTTTTATAATCCATAAACTCTGATGCCCTCAGAATTTTACTTTGTCTCACCTCCCTGCCCTCCCTTTTTTCTTTTAAGCTGAGGGAGAGTGGGGGTTGGTTTAGCTCCTGCTAATTACATCAATAATTGATTGGACGGGATTTCCATTATGCATGTAAATGCAGCTGGTTTTTAGGAGCAGGAGCTCGGGACGTTGCGGCTGAACGCTCCTCTCCAGACTCTGTCGCTGATAGAAACTCACTCTCCCAGCTGCTCGTCTCCACCGTTTCACACACAGTATATGTAGAACTTTATACAGCGTTGTGTGGGCGCAGCACTTAATACTGTCCATAAAAAGAACACTTATTTCGTTTTTCTCGAATGACCTCACGGTAAAAAAGTCCAGGATTAAAAGTTGGTAATAAAATAGTGAAATGTTATTCGTGGAAAAAAACAAAAACAAAACCAAACAAACAAAACATAAATGACTATGGCTCAGAGTGATGGTGATGAAAAAGTGTTTTAGTGTGTGTGCGTGTGTGTGCGAGTGTGTGTTCATGCTGGTAGATCATCAAACCAAACACTTGGTTGGCAAAGTGATCATCACAAAAAGCAATACGACCACAAACCGAAATTCCCTTTCGGGTGTCTCTACTGGCAGATAGAGAGTCATCACCGCCTAAAGTAAAGTAATTCTAAAACACTGAACAACATCGGTGATGTAATGATGTAGAAGTATTTGACAAATAACTTGTAGAACATCATATAAGGCCAACTATCAATCTGACCCTACAGGAAAAAATGAAGCTGGGACACAATCTCATTACTGAGAAC
The DNA here is from genome assembly GCA_900312935.1 of Carapus acus. Lineage (NCBI taxonomy): Eukaryota > Metazoa > Chordata > Actinopteri > Ophidiiformes > Carapidae > Carapus > Carapus acus. The sequence continues at coordinate 28,328 of OMPJ01040737.1, forward strand.
ATCAAATCTGGCTTGAAGCTGATGTTCCTATAACAATTATCATCATTATCCTTATTTTTGGCATCAATAAATCTGAGGTTAAGTACCTTAGAATCCCCAGGAACTGATTTTTCCCAATTGTCTAACCCAAGAGACAAATAAGAATCTTGGGGTTTACATATCAATGCGTCTTTATGTATAAAAAAAAAAAATCAAGATGATTTATGGGAGACAAGATGCTCAATTAAAAGAATTGTGATGATGAATTTTGTGGTGTCTGTCTTTATGTGTGTAGTGTAAAACCATAGAAACGCAATAGAAATTTACATTAAGACGTGGGAATGTGCAGTGGACACACTCCTCCAAAACACCCTCCACCCAAATGAACCCACCCAAACGCTAAAATCACACGTAAATAATACTGATCAAATGTGGCAAGTTTTCAAAAAGTGACACTTAAAAACACTTGTCTTGTGAAAACAATGGCATCATGACACACTAGAAATACTTTGTGCTGCTAAGATGTGCTGTTTCTGAAGTCAAATCACAAGTCTGTACAACACAGGGAGGGAGAGGGAGGAGAACAAAGCCCCGTTTCAGAGGTTACTAAAGTTTCAAACGGACGTTTTAAAGACGCCACTGCCATCCTGAATTCTGCTTCGTCTTTGTTCTTAAAGAAAATGATAATGGCAGAACTTTGGGGAGCCCAACAACTGAGCGAAATGGTAAAATTAAGAGTCAACGAATCATCTTTAGCTTTTAACCTACCTTTGAAATCCAGTTGAAGGCTCACGTTTAACGACATTGTCAGCGCCAAATATCCAAAATATTCCTCACCTGATCAGCCTCCAAACTACATGTTGGTGTTTGTCACCTGTATGACATGATGGTTCATAATTATTCTAATTAATAAAGCCTTTTTGGTCCAGTAGGTGTCAAACATCTCACCCTCAGCCTGAGAGTTCAGCATGTCATCCGTTTCATCTGCCACCAACCAATGAAACTGGGCTCAATAGGGTCAAAAAGGAGGTTGTAGAGGAGTGAAAGATAAAGACGGAGGAGAAGAAGGAGGAGGGGGAGGAGAGAAGGTTTAGGGAAGGTGGGCGAAAAGGCAGCAACGCCACCCAGCGGGTAGAAACTACCTCATTTTTTTTCCATCATCATAATGTGGTGAAACGACACAACACAGCATGACTGCACCACACAACACTGCCTGCACAACACCGACCATTCAGCCACATCTATGTCTGCGTGAGTGTGTGTCTGTGTCTGTGTGAGTGTATGTGCGTGTCTGTGTGTGTATATTTGTGTGTGTATGTGAAGATTTACTGATGAGTGTTTGTGATGTTTCTGTCAGATCACCCTGTTGGATGTTGTCATTGTTACATAATCCACTGCTTGATGTTCAAATTCCTCTTTGTTTGTTTTTATCTTTTTTTTTTTTATATATCCTGACCGAGACTCTTGGGTCTCCGTGTTTCAATCTGTTTGATAAAGTAACACTTTGGCGTGTACTCTGAAAGGAGATTTCTGTTTCTGGAAAAAATGGGAGATATTCCTAGTTTTGAAAAAAAAGGACCAAAAGCTATAATGAGGATAGAATTGGGATTGTTTAAGTTTTTTACAGAAAGAAATAATTATTCCTACCTATATAAACAGGTGGATGGGTACCAACCTGATGTAAATAATAAATAGAATAAAATGAAATGAAATAAGATAAGAAAAAATAATAAAATTAAATGTAATGAGATAGGAAAAAATAAACTTGCAGGTATATTTTTTTCATTTCAGTATCTAACAAGATAAGCAGAAAAATGTGACGTTTATTGACAAAATTACTTTTTAGTAATTCACTCCACAGATTCAATAAACCACTCCAACCTTCACTTTACCTTTTCCCGCCTTTTACTCGTTATCAACGTCTCCAATCTCCTCAGAGTGCTCGCTAAAGTGTTACCACAACGACCCTGGAAAGGATATTTTCACATTCAAATTAGTTTTTGATAAGTGTTTCTATGTGGTGCGTGTGTTTGTATCATTCATTAGCGTTGAGGGTGTGTAGGTGTGGACATTGTCTCATGTTCGGGTGTCCTGTGCGTGTCTGACAGGTAGCTATGTGAGTGTGTGTGTGTGTGCGTGTCGTTTCAGGCGTTGATGTTTATGTGTAGGCATTGAGGCGTTCTTTGGAGCGCGTGGAGTGGATGTCGTGCAGCTCCTGCTCCTCCTTGGACTTGATGTCCTCGTACTTCTGCATCCGGCTAGCGTCCTTCAAGTAGCCCCAGTTGGCGGCTATGGCCATCAAGAAATGGACCTGAGGGTGCAGCAGAGGGAGGGACGCAGAGGGAGGGAGGGAGGAGAAAAGAAGGATGCTGACGCAGAGTTGTGTGCAAAGTGTCGAGCTCTGGCTTCTGTTTGCACCCAAATTGACGTCGCACACGAAAATACTAGAGTATTTTCATGAGTCGTTCTCACCATGGCAATGACGGCGGCCCCGGCCCCTGCCAGAGCGCACACGAACAGGTGGAAAGTCAAGTCCAGCTGCAACACAAATGAGGACAAGGGCTGTAACACTGGTTTGTGAGAAAAAAATTAAAGGAAAAGGAAAATAGTTTGATCTTCATTTCCTGTACACATATATCGTCAAACATTTTCTCACCTCGTTAGAATCACACATCTTGACAAACTTCTCAGATCCCGTGCACACCTTCCTCTCCTCAGAGATGGTCACTGCTCCTGAACACATGAAAAAGCCATCAGGTTGTCATCAAGTGGTCATCAAGTGGACAAATAACAACAAAGTTATTCAGCTATTCAGCTATCAGATTGATAGTTGGTGGAACAAGTGTACCGTAGTTGTACTTTGGCACATTACTCACCTCATGCAACCTGTCACATCCTGCTTAACTAAAATATATTACCATTTTCCTTTCACAATATCGTCACACAGGGGAAATTTTAAATACAAAACATGTCTCTTTCTTTGTGAGGCCTTGATATGGTCATCAGTCCTCCATCGCTCCCTCCGTTCCAATCTTACCAAACTGGCGCAGATCCAGGCAAAGGTTGGCGCCCTCCACCAGGCTGCTGTTCTGACACATGGACCACACGTTGAAGTACATGAACACGGGGAGGCTGGTAAACGCCGTGACTCCCAGCCACACCAGGAAAAACAGGTAGGCCAGGAACATCAGCTGGACACAGGAGCGAGAAGACAGGCAGAGGTCACATCGTGTTTGTTGTTGAGACTGAGCCCTATTATTATTAATTATTATTATCAGAATTCTTTAATAATGTTATTTTTATTTTTATATTATTTCTGCTCAGAATGACACAGAAATTATTATTTCTATCATTATTTTATTACTTTCATCACATCTCTTTTCTACCCCTAGTACCAGGTCTAAGGCCACCCAGAAATCCAGGACGTTCACCTCTGAACAAGAGCTCCACCTCACCATTAGGCACAAAATCGCACATTTTATGCATTACGTGGTGCCAGAGGAGGTTTTTTCTGGGTTGATATTGTGAACTTACACATCTTCACCTGCAAAGTGTGTCTGACTTGTGTTTTTATCGCCGCTCTTGAAAAATCTATTCAACGGCAACCTACATCATATAGGTGGTACAGGCAACTGTTGTCATTGTGTAACATTCTTACGAATGCCGTGAGGCAGCGTCCACAGGCGGTGATCTTGAACTCGCCATACAGATCCCGTATAGCTCCGGTGGTGAAAAAACCCTCAACCAGCAGCAGCACTCCAAAGACAAAGAATCCAGCAGCAAGGCCGTAGATGACGTACTTCAGGATGTCGATACTGCAGAGAGAAAACGCACAAGCAAACAAACGCAAAATCAGTACCGCCACCCAGTGAATCGCGACAGTCGGCCTTGTCTGGAGAGACGAAGACCGACGACGAAAGCCGACGACTCACATGGTGAACACGTCCAGCGTTTCTCCAGGGGCCCGAACCACTTCGAAGTAGTTCTGGAGGATGGTCACGGTGCCGCTCAAGGCCTCGTGACCGCAGCCACAGAACAGAGCCACGCCCATGTAGAGGAGGATGGTGGCGATGAGAGAAGCCCACGGGAGGCTGCCCACACATCGCTCACAGCACTCCTTACAGCCTGCAGGGAGAAGAGGCCGAGTGGTTACACACCCAGCATCCTGCTGGAAGCTACTTATTTATCCATTAGTGACAACAGTAAAACAAAATATTACCAACAATACTTTGTCACTGCTACTACCTGTCTCTCCTCTTCTTTCTATCTCTCTACTGCTATCTACCTCGCTGTCTACCTATCTATCTACCTTGCTATCTATTTATCCATCTGTCCATCTGTCCATCTGTCCATCTATCCATCTATCCATCCATCCATCCATCTATCCATCTATCCATCTATCCATCTATCCATCTATCCATCTATCCATCTATCTATCTATCTATCTATCTATCTATCTATCTATCTATCTATCTATCTATCTATCTATCTATCTAACTATCCATGAGTCAATCAATCTATCTATCCATGAATCAGTCACTCTATCTATCTATCTATCTATCCATCCATCCATCCATCCATCCATCATCTATCTATCTATCTATCTATCTATCTATCTATCTATCTATCTATCTATCTATCTATCTATCTATCCATGAACCAATAAATCTATCCATGAATCAATCAGTCTATCCATGAATCAATCAATCAATCT
>OMPJ01040738.1:0-22845 GCA_900312935.1 Carapus acus
ATTACACACAATAAGAGAATCGGGTAAAATGGCCGTATTCAAACATGGGGAGTTACGATGCAAATGACCTAATTTCAGGTTTAACACCTTTCCAAAAGATTTGGTACGATTTAAGCCCAACAAAAGCTACAACCCTTTTGCCCAGACAGCAGCAAACGAAAACAAAACACCCAAAAACAAAATACCTCAAGATGGACATGTCACTGCTAAGTGTAACAACCGTGGCCTCAGTGGCTTGGAGAGACATCAGCTTTGACAGCGCCTCGGATGTTTTGCTCTGGATGAAATAATAAAATAAAAAAAACACAGCTCAGATTTGGCTGTAGACTACAGAGATTACACCACAAGGATCAAAGTGACGCAATGTTTTCCAAACAGCGTGGCAGAGGGTAAAGACCTTGGCAATCTGTTCTAGCCAACGTCCCAGAGAGATGAAGACAAACAGCATGGGCGGCGTGTCGAAAAAGGTGATGGGGTTGACCTTTGCCTTCTCAGCCATGGCGACCAAAAGGATAACTAGGGAATAGGTGAAGGCAATGGACGTGGCCAGGACTATGAGCACGTCCATGTTGGCCGATCGGTGTTTGACCGCTTTGTAGGCTTGGATGTAGAAGTAGCGACCTCCGATAAACTGCAGAGACAAGACGAAAATCAGAGACAGTCTCCACAAATGTGTCTTCCATGGGGCTTAATCTGCCGGAAATGTACCTGCACGGGCACGCAGAAGAGGAACGACACAAAGTTCATGATGGAGAGGCCGGGGAGGAGCTGCCTCTCCAGGAACATGGTGGAGTGGTAGTGGTTTCGATCTTCGGTCGTTGCGTTGTGATGGTGCGACGCGCTCATCTGGTAATCCATGATGATCATGTAGATCATCATGCCCATTACGGGCACGCAGAAAAACAGGCTGACCAGGAAAGACTTCCTCCACCTTGGGATGAAGCACAGCTGTACATCAGCATCTTTAAATTCATATTAGCAGCAGATACAGATTCAAATAATTTTTCCTCTTACTGCTGTATTTCTTTGCTGTGGTCCAGGTGACTGGCACTACGATCCCTCTTCACTAAAGACGCTTCGAATCCCAGATTCTGCAAATTACAGACACTTGTGATCATTTTCTTCATACAAAACATCACTAAGGGCTCTTTTAAGTGTTGTGCTGAGGCTTAACTTGATGAAAAAAAATGGCGCCAAAGTCAAAAATAGACCAAAGTTGTACCTCGATCAGCTTAATGATGTCTCGAGGTCCTATTACTTCAGAATCGTACTTCACATGTGCTTTGTTGGTTGCCAGCGCCACCGAGGCGTATAAGATCCCCTTTCCTTTCATGAGGTTGGATTCAATTTTGTGCACACAAGAGGCACATGTCATTCCTCTGACCTGTAGGAAAGTCAAGAGTATCAATCGAGGAGTCAAGAGCGCCAGAAATATCTTCAAGAGTTGTGATGGCGGAACCGTAACAAAAAAATAGATAAATAAATCGGTGGATGTCGTTATCGGTCAAAAGGAGTGAATCACTGTGCTCACGCCGCCTTTCTGTAAACGCTAGGTTATACGCAGGAGGATTTGAGTCGCCTCACCACAAGTTCAAGGTTTCCATCTGATCCTGTGTAGTTCTCCATGACGGAGGACGTGAATCCAAGCTCGCGCACGTACTCCGCAATTTTCTCCGGATCGACAACATTGGGGTTGTACCGCACCTCTGCCTTACTGGCCATAAGTGCTACCAACACTGAATACACACCTGCAAAACAAACAAATTAATTTTGATTTGTTTGTTATGTTTTCTCTACAAATAAACTAACTACGCACAGATATGGTTGATTTGGGCTCACCGGCTTCATTTTTGAGGTTCCGCTCAATGTTTGCTACGCATGAAGCACAGGTCATGCCTCCTATCTGGATGTAGCATTTGGAATGTCTGCTCCCATCTCCTCCCTGGTGGCTTTTGTGAGGGTCAACGTCCGCCTCCTTATCTTTCAAATGCGCTGTACTTGCAGGCTTGGAGAAAGTAGCATCAAGCGTAGGCAGCAAAGAGTTTGTCTCTGCGAAAGACAGAACGTTGACATTGTAACAAAGGACACTCTGCACAGCTAGCGACAGTTTTCAACAATGCTACTTCGCCAGAGGTCGTTGAAACGCGACCACAGTATCTTCTCACCAGGCAGAAAGGCGTCGAAGCCCATGTCGTCAATCGCCTCCCTTAATTCCTCTGGTGAGGTCAGAAGGGGGTCATACTCGAAGGTCCCCTGGTGGTCGGACAGAGAGACATGGGCAGAGACCACCCCTTTCCTTTGGGACATGGTGCTCTCAATGGTTTGCACGCAGGAGTTGCACGTCATGCCTTCGATGTGAATGCTAGCGACGCTGGACAGCGGCTGGCTAAACTGAAGTTGCGAAGCAGCGTGATTGGTTTTCGCCCTTTGAGCAGGTGTCAGTGAAGAGGCAGCACAGGGGGGCAACGTGGAAATAGCGCCAAGAGGGTCGGAAGAGTCCCAGAGTTCCGTTTTAAAGCTCTCCGGCGGCAACGCCTCGATCTCCTGCTGCAGCTGTGGCACAGTGATTTTGGACGGGTCGTAACATACGGACGCCGTCTCCTTCTCCAGGGAGACGACCACGGAGGAGACGCCGGGCAACCTGGAAATATTGTCCTGAATGTTGACGACGCAGGAGCGACAGTGCATGCCCTTCACCCTGAGCGTGACGGAGGTTGTGTCTATGAGGATCTCCGTCTCCTTCGAGGCCTCCGGTGGAGAGGAAACCGTCGGCCGCTGGGGGTCGATCAACTGGTCGATGTCTTTGGGCAGGAGGAGCAGCGGGCGCGGTTTGGATTTGACCGACGCCTGGAAGCCTGCCGCGGCAATCTGATCGATGATGGTCTGGATTGTTATGAGGTGAGGCTGGTAAACGATGGTGGCTTCCTGGGACTCTAAGGCAACTGGATAGGAGAGAGGTGTTACAGAGTTAGAGGCCTAAATCCAAAACAACTGATCAAAAATTCAGAATTGACAGAACCAGATATTATCAATTGCAATTGTAGATTTTTGGCTTGGTGGAAAGACAACCAACTCTCTATTCTGTATGTGTCTGTTGCAACTGCAAATTCATTTACAATTCTGCCGCAGCCACTATCAATAACAGTATTTTACGAGACTAAACCCAGCTGAACAATCTGTCCCGAGAGGACCTGCGAACCACCTGTGACAATGACATCACACCGGCTTAATAAAAGTGTTGCGTCAGTCAGCATTCAGAAAGTCACAGAGACAACAAGCTCGTCAAACACCTCTGATTTTTTCGATCCCTGTCAGCTTTCCGATCTTCCCCTCGATCGTTGTGCAGCAGGAATGGCAAGTCATCCCTTTCACGCATAACTTGAGCAGCGCCTGTTTCTGGTTAGACGAGTCCGGCGTCTGCCCTTTGTTGATCGGGCTGCTGCGCGTGGGGATCGTCTCGGGAGGCTTCAGGCTTGCCAAGACCTCGCTCAGCTGCGTCGCGGACGTCAACGAAGGGACAAAGGTGACAAACAGGCCTGCCTGAGCCTGGCCGTCCTTCACGTCGACGACGCCCTGAACCTGAGATAACCTCAGACGAGCCTCCTGTTGGAGAGCGGGCGTCAGGGCCGAGGTGGGAAGGAGCTGGGTATCGGAAGAGACCGCCGTGGCCGCGGCGGCCTCTGGAAGGCTCGGCTCAAAGCCCATGTCGTCGATGGCTTCCAGCAGGGACTCTGGGCTCTGTAACATCTGGTCAAATATGACTGAGGCATTCTTCATCTCTAAAGACACCTGGAACATAGAAATGAATTCATCAAATACAAGTGGACAAAAAAACTCAGACTATATGTATAAAAATGCTCAATCGTCTCACCTCCTTTCTTCATAAACTAAAACAGTTCATTCAACCAGCGAGCCATTTCACATATCTGTCACGAAAGACATTCTTCCTTCACTGTGGCATTTCTATCTTGCCTCAACACTGGCCGTTTGGCACTTGACAGGGAAAAAGGGGAAATTGGCTTTGTATGCTTGCAGCCTGTGTAAAAAAACACGCTGACCCAAGTCTCCCCTTCCTCTACAACATGTGACACAGCGAAAGGATCACTTGACTGAGCCACAAGCTTGGATTTGAGTTGAGAAAAAGGATCTAGCTGCTGCGTGGACATACTGCCTTCCTCTCAATGAAAAGGAGGGAAACAGAGGGCTTAAGGGTAAAGGTTTTGTACCACAAAAAACTATTGGTCGACAAAGACAGAAGGAAAGAATAATAGGCTTAAAAATTTCAAAGACCAAATAGCATTTCCTATGGGTACAGGCTTTGTATTGACCAGCCATGACAGCCTTGCAAAGGGCACAGCTCCGTCTGGACCCTACTATTACATTACATTCTCATTTAAGCTCAGCCCGAGGGGTAAACAAACTATAAAGCAAATGGCAGGCCACAACTATAGCCAATTAGCTTGTCACATGAATGATAACGTATTGTGAATCACTGCAGCTAGCCCTGCAGCACAGATTGAATTTGATTACTCCATTAGAAACAAGGACGTGTCTTTGATAAAACATTGCAAATGTCTCATTGATCCAGTTTTGAGCGGAAGTTCTGTTTCAGTCTGTACTGCTACTGTAAGAGGACAGAAATGGTTCAAAGGTGTCTTGAATGTTGAGAAACAGGTACTATTTGAAACTTCTATTGACCTTTATATGAACAACTCCAGGCAGAGATCCAATGTGCTGCTCTATAGACTGGACACACGAACCACAAGTCATTCCCTCCACCCCGAGTGACACCGAAAACAGCCGGGCTTTTTCAGCCATGTTTACTCAACCTGGAACATATGACGAAAAGACCACAGATCAGCAGCAAAATACAGCATAGTGAATACAAAAATGAAAATTGCCATTTTGGGATATCATTATAAGATGTTAATATTCAGGTTGTTAGGTATCAAAAGTATTTGTACTCATTCCTTTCGTCAGTTTATTTGGTCAAAGTGGGTAAAGAGGAGATATTCATGCCAACTTGTTACTGTAAAGTGACCACATAACCAGTGGTAAGGGTCAGAACACAAAGCCAGCTGACTGGTCAGAACATGTAAGGATGAGACTGGAAATTTGGGTCGCTAAGTGACTCAGCATTTATAACATGGTGTTAATTCAGATCGCCATTCACCAAAACAACAAACAAAACTATGCTCGCTATTTCGGTGACAAAAGTTACAGCAGAGGTATTTCAGTCACAACCAGATCATGTCGTGTAGAAGTATTTGGTAAAGACGATGACATGACTAAATTCAGCTATTGAATAACTCAACTTTTGTGAACGTTGTTATTCGGTGAAATAATAAATCTCACAGCTTCGTTCGGCCACTTTGCTATCTGTCTTTAACATTTTGGGCTAATCCAAGTTGACCACCAAGTATGTTCATGCCTTTACGGATGAACGACAGAAACGTTTCACTTCACAACTGGAATCTGACAGCAGTTCAGATAAATAGGAATAAAATAAAGAAGTAATAGAAGGCGCTTACCGACTTAAATCGCGCAGGTACCGCTGCTGTTTTCAAACGGCGTCCGGTGAGAGACTGGGTCGGCTGACCTAGCAAGCTAGCTAGCATTTATTCTTTATCTGTCGCTGCAGGCAGGCTGATAAACAAACTTCTTCTAGTTACATGGCTGGAAAATTTACACGTGGAGAAAATATGTTTTTATCCGCTACTATCAAGAAAGCGAGTGTGAGAGGCTTCCACTGCCTCTTTTTCCCTTTTCCCAGGCAGACGTGACTGACGGGCAGTGCGATGACGTCATGACGAGAAGGCGGGGCTACGCCACGAGCTCCCATGGCAACTAGTTGGGAATTTGCGCCCTGAGATTGTCTTCACAGGTAAAATTTACGAGATAGCAAGGAAAATCGAACCCAGATCCGAATACAATTACGATTTACAGTCAGGAGATGTGTGCTGTATATTCGAATTGCAACGATTGAGGTACCTAAATCCGTGTTGCGCATTGTCAACAATTACCTAGCAGGCAAAACACAGGTGGAAATATCTCCCTCTTTTCCAAAGTACATGTGTCGTATTTGTTTCTGATGTACACTGTGATCAAGGGGTAAAAAAATAAAGCAGTAGTACACTTACGCTACGGGCACGTTTTACGCGAGCTCGTTATTTTACTTGAACTATCTGAGATTATACTTTAACCCGGGACCACGTGTCAACCGAGGACTTGGCACTTATACGCACGTAGCACACTCTGCAACACCATGACAACCACATCATTGAAGGGGCTCGATCCGTCATCACAAAGCAATATTTAGCCCAACTGCAAAGTAGTCCCACTCTACACTGGTTGGCCACTTTGCTGCATCACAGGAACAAATTGTCCCTGCTGTTGTATTTTGATCAACAAAACAGACCTAAAAAAATCACTAACAAAGGCATCACCTGTGACAAAAAAAGTCTAATTAACCAAGATGCGCAATAACGCTGACATTTACTTGTGGTCTTAGGCTGAAAAAACATTTTATTTATTTCTTTGCGTCCCAATATAGAGGAACTGAAACTGCCTGCAGCCAGAAGTGTCCAGCAGATACTGCTTGCCTCAACAAAAATGTGTGAAATGTTCAATAAATCATGTGATGCACGGTCGTTGTCAGGACTCTCTGACTGGATTTGCCAACTGCCCCACTGGGCAGAAATCGGTTATATTTTGGGCATAAATTCACCCTGTTGGTCAAGCCCCCGTTGCGCAGGCTTTCAAACACATAAACGCAAATTTGAATAAATGGGACACGGAAAACAGTGCGAGTTGGAGAGATGTTGTTGTAATACGGTGACACACTTGTTTGTGTACTCAGTTTTTATTTGAAACACATATAAATAAGACCAACGACATATATAAACAAACATGAAATCGGTATTGTGTGACTCAGTGTGGTTTGTGCGTCCCTATTACACCTTTAGCATTCATGGTTATTCATTATTGATGCATTTTTGTGTTTTTTTTTCAATATTTTGTATCTCACCGAGACTGTAAAACTTCGACAGAATAGAATTAAGATACCCCGCTGCCGTAAAATGTCTTTATTGGATGAGGCACCGCCCAAATCGATGAGTTTAGGTCCAAAAAGTGGACAACCTCACCCATGAATGATTTATCCCCTTTAACCCGCAGTCAATGTTCCGACTGAGCTGAATAAAATATTGTGTTTCTCTCTCCAATTCACACACACAGACACACACTCTCACACACACATACACATACACACAGTTCACTGACACACTGACCTACTTTCCCCGCACATTGTATCCTGTGCTGCCTCCACTTTCTCCTCTGTCACGACATGACAACACACACACACACGCACGCACACACACGCGCGCACACACACAAGCTCTGACAGATTGAAAAATCCAAACACAACCCAGGTTGGCTGTGTGGTGTTTTTTTTTTTTTTTTTGAAGTGCAAAGCGAATGCAGCACACGTTGGCTGCTGTGTACTTCTCCTCTCCTCTCCTCTCCTCCCCTTCCTCCTCCTCCTCCTCCTCCTCCCTCTCTACATGGCTAATCGCCGTGCGCATCCTGCTGCTTGGAGACGCGGCCGCTCCATGTTTTCTCTTCTCACGTGTCCCGGCTGCTCGGCGGTGCGCGTCAAGCTGTCGCTAAAGCCGAGAGCGCGGCTTATTATGGGAGCCGCTCCTGCTGTGCTATATCAGCCGCAGCCAGCGTCTCCCCGCGCTCATTATTAGCGACCATGGTCGCGACTGGACGCGCTCTGCGCAAAAGCAACCGGGACGCGACACTTTGCCGCCACTCCTGTGAGTAAGATGCGCCTTTTCGGCGGGAATTCTACTTGATTCGGCGAGACTAGATTGCAGATTAGATTATTGTGGCTTCTCGCTAAATTCTCCAGACTCATCAGGTGTTATTGTAACAATAATATTATCAGTACTATTATAGGGGACTGGGCGGGGATTTCTCAGTATCTCCATCCGCGGTGCCGCACCCGCGCAAAGCGCGCTTGTCCGTATTTCTCACACATTTGTGCTCTGATGTGGGTCAGAATGAAGCGAGGAAGGACGCGAATCAAATCCAAGTGCCAGACGCTCCCCGCCCATGAGAGGAGAGCGAAGAGACAGATGCATGGGGTGTCCAGTTACGCCATGAATCCCGGGCACCCAGGTAGGTCGGCGGAGGACTGGGGAAACCTTCCCCAGCACGTAGTCCTGAAGATATTCCAGCACCTGTCCTTGGTCGACCGGGCCCGGGCGTCGTCGGTGTGCCGCTGCTGGAACGACGTCTTTCACACCCCGGAGCTGTGGAGGCGATTCGAGTTTGAGCTCAACCAGCCCGCCACGTCTTACCTGCGCTCCACTCACCCCGACCTCATTCAGCAGATCATCAAGCGACATGCCCAGCACCTCCAGTACGTCAGCTTTAAGGTAAAGGAACAGCTTCCCTCCCTATTTCCAGAACCCTGTCCTTAAAAACTCAAAGACCCCGAACAGATCCTTGCAACACCTTTTTATATCTACGTGTCCGGTTATTTCTAGACCTCCAGCCTGACTCATTGTTGTTCTCTGTGTGTGTTGTTTCCTTTTTTCGCTTTTCCCCGCATGACTGGTGAATCACTCCTGGGAAATCAGGTGGACAGCTGCACAGAATCTGCCGAGGCAGCCTGCGATATTCTCTCCCAGCTGGTCAACTGCACCATAAAGACCCTGGGCTTGATTTCCACGGCTCGGCCCAGCTTCATGGATGTGTCCCAGGTAAGACTCGGGCCAGAAACATCACGTGAGGTGGACACCGACCCCAATGTCCCCTCAGAGGGGCGAGATTGCTGCGGTGTCAGCGTCATAAATACATATTCTCCGCCTCATCAACCACAGAATAATTTTGCACAAGTACATGTGACTACATCTCTGTCCCCAGGACCACTTTGTGTCCGCGCTGACAGTGGTGTTTGTCAACTCCAAGTCCCTGTCCTCCATCAAGATCGACGACACGCCTGTGGACGACCCGTCCCTGAAGGTGCTGGTTGCCAACAACAGCGACACCCTCAAGCTGCTGAAGATGAGCAGCTGTCCTCACGTCTCCCCGGCGGGTGAGTGCATTCGCCATAAAACCACACCGTCGACTTAAACCGACCCTTGTGTCGCTAAGATATGGGATCCCAGTCGTCAAAGGTTGGGGTCAAACGCGTGTAAACGAAGCGAGGCAGGGCTGCGTCCTCGCAGGCATTTCCACCCTCCAGTCTTCGGTTCCGTTCCGGGCCTTTTGTCACAACTTTGGCATGTTCAGTGTCACCGAAAAAGGCCCAGAGCAGGTGTTTGTAATGGATCCTGCACACCTTTGTCCAGGACTCGGTACTCGAGCTACAACGAGCACAGATCTGCAGGCGCTGGCGTGACCGCGCTGGGTGTGAACGCACCGCGCGGCCGCTGCTTAAATACCCCTGTGGGTTGTTTTCGTCGGACTGGAAGTGTCAGGAATAGATTTACAAGCGTAAAACTGGGTTAAAGTTGCGACGAGAGGTGAAAGAGTCTCGGGTCCACTCCTCAGTAGGACAAAGCGTGGGGACTGTTTTTCTCTTCAATTTCGAACCTGGAAACAAACACAAATACCTGTGTGGCATTGATCCTGGCTATGTTGAATGTAACTAATAAACAATGTGGAAAGGGCTACGGTTCAGGTTGTCCAAACTCTTCCCACATTGTCTAGTTACCCTAACCCTAACACTTTCCAAATTGTCTGGTTACCCTAACCCTAACCACATAGTCTGGGTACCCAAACCCTCTCCACATTGTTTAGTTACCTTATCCCCAACCCGTTCCACATTGTCTGGTTACCCTAACCACATTGTCTGGGTACCGTAACCCTTTCCACATGTCTACTTACCTTAGCTCTAACCCTTTCCACATTGCCTGGTTATCCTAACCCTAACCACATTGTCTGGGTACCCCAACCCTTTCCACATAGTCTGGTTTCCCCAACCCTAACCCTTTCTACTAACCCAAACCCTTTCCACATTGTCTGGGTACCCCAACTCTGACCCTTTCCACTAACCGTAACCCTCTCCACATTGTCTGGGTACCCTAACCCTTTCCACATGATCAGGTTACTCTAATCCTTTCCACATTGTCCGGGTACCCTGACCCTAACCCTAACCTAGCCCACAGATGTGATTGAGTTCTCGTCTTCCCTCTGCTCTCAGGTATCCTCTGCGTGGCCGACCAGTGCCACGGCCTGCGTGAGCTGGCGCTGAACTACCACCTGCTGAGCGACGAGCTCCTGCTCGCCCTCTCGTCAGAAAAACACGTCCACTTGGAGCACCTCCGGATCGACGTGGTGAGCGAGAACCCCGGCCAGACGCATTTTCACACCATCAAGAGGAGCAGCTGGGAGGCCCTGATCCGCCACTCGCCCAAGGTCAACATCGTCATGTACTTTTTCCTCTACGAGGAGGAATTCGAGCCCTTCTTTCGCGAGGAGACCCCGGTCACGCACCTTTATTTCGGCCGCGCCGTCAGCAAAGAGATGCTGGGCCGCATCGGACTGAACTGCCCCCGGCTGGTGGAGCTGGTGGTGTGTGCCAACGGCCTGGAGCCCCTGGACGAGGAGCTGATCCGCATCGCCGAGCGCTGCAAGAGCCTGACGGCCATCGGACTGGGCGAGTGCGAGGTGACGTGCAGCGGCTTCGTGGAGTTTGTGAAGATGTGCGGCGGACGTCTGACTCAGCTGTCCATCATGGAAGAGGTGCTGATCCCCGACAGCAGCTACAACATGGAGCAGATCCACAGCGAGGTGTCCAAGCACCTGGGCCGCATCTGGTTCCCGGATATGATGCCCACCTGGTAGGTGGAGGATCGTCGGAATGCCTACAGACAATCACCCTAAAAAATGCTAAATCAGCACCTTCAGTTTGCTCATATGTTGATTCTGCATCAGATTGCAATAAAAAGGTGCTTCATTTGGCAGAAGCGATGAAAGCACGAGGCAGATTTGATGCGGTTGAGTCA
The DNA here is from genome assembly GCA_900312935.1 of Carapus acus. Classification (NCBI taxonomy): domain Eukaryota; kingdom Metazoa; phylum Chordata; class Actinopteri; order Ophidiiformes; family Carapidae; genus Carapus; species Carapus acus. The sequence continues at coordinate 11,022 of OMPJ01040738.1, forward strand.
CTATTCCTGACTGGCATATTCGTGATATTCTCTCCCTGGCGATTTGATGTGTTATCATTATTATTATTCCTATTCCCTTACTTAGCTTCATTAGTGAGATTGGCTCCATTTGTTCTTCTTCACTGATGAAGACATGCTGCTCTTTTTCTATGCATACATGTAGTGACGTGACCTTTCGGAACATATTTGAAACATTCAGCGTTGGAACGTTCCCCCCGTGTGCATATTTTGATATTGTCTGTTTGACTCCTCCTGATGATAAATGCGTTATTTGAGTTGGCTGTTTGGTGCATTCCTGCACTGTTTTTTTTTTTCTCTGTTGACCTTTTAGCCGTGTGCACCTAAACGCAACACGCATTGAATCCAATTTGACAACCAAAGATTTCACCTCAGTGTTTAAGCAATGTCGCAACACTGACGCCACTACAACACAACGGCATTTCCTGCTTTGTATTCTTATTTATGTAAGATGTTACTTGTACAGTGGAAGTGTGATTCTTCTTTTTCCTATTCCTCATCTCCTTTTTCAAAGGTTAATGTCAAATTATATCATATATAAAACGTTGAGTGTGTCAGCAGCTTTTCTATCGTTCTATGTACAAGTCTAAAAATTTGTTTTCTTGAACAAGAAATCTATTTATGCTGACTGTGTTCTCATAGTTCTAGTGCAGCTGAAAGAGTCTTGCAAAGTCTCAAATCTTTCACCGTGAAATGTCATGGAGAAATAGAAACATACTGACTTATATTTTTGTCTTATAAGAAATATCTGTAGTTGCAGCTGAGAACTTTCTATGCTGTGTTTTGCAGTGTGTGATCTCGATGTTTACAGTGTTTACCTATTTGTGATTTATGTCTGGTTTGGTGGGAGGAGTCATTTGAAATTATGCAGTTTCTGTCGTACTATTGTTCATGGAGGCTCATTCCTGTTCTAGTCATAAAAAAAGTAAAACACAAACAGAGAAAGTAATACTTTATTAACCCTCCTCGGAGGAAATTTTACAATTTACAATCTGCCTATGAGCAGAGCACATACAATGTCTTTTAAACAGAGAGATTCTGTGAGTGTTTCATGCAATATATTTTTGCTTTCATAATCCCACATAACTCCCTCAAAGTGGCGTATACTTGTGTTTACTTAGTGGGTAGTTAACTCAACCTGTCTGACTAGTACATTACATATTTCTGTGTTTATCATGTTTGTATGGTTCTCATGTATCCAGTAGATTGACGGCAGGCTTGCTTAAGGCCTCACGGTACTTATGTCTGCTTTTATGTAACTGCAGTTTGTCTTTTCCATCTAAAGGGAATTTGCGCTATAATAAAACATTGCATCTTCTCCTTGTATCTGTGACGCACAAGCGCACAGTCATGCTTTGTCTAAGCTGTTAGTTTGGAACCAAACACCACCTGTGAGCAAACCAAAACAGCCAAGTAACAACAAGCCGCCGACTCGAAAAAGGAAGACGTGCAGGAACGAATCGTGCGGGCAGACTGCTGCACGAAAACGGCACCGACATGAGCACAACACAGAGAGCAACATTCATGCAATTCACACATACCTGTCTGGGGGCTAAATATAGTTATTGTAAATGTATTTACAGAAATATGGTCAGTTGACAGAAAAATCCAATGTTTTTTTTACTCCACCTTTTTAAAATGCCTTTGCTAAAATAGCTTTTAAGGCTTTGGGGCAACTGCGGCTGTGTTTATCCAACTTTGTCCCTTTTGACCTTTCTGTAGTTGCGGCTTTCGTCCACTAGAGGGAAGCAATGGTCCAACACGGGCAGCTCGGAGGTTATATAACAAACGCGATGGTACCTCATTGAAATGAAGTGTGTCAGCGTTAACGCGGCTCTTCATCTGCTGCATTTCACTCATTGACATTCCCTTCGCAGACGCACCGCTTGTGGTGATGTATCTCAGATTCAGATCTCTATACACACACCTACACTCATTCACTCACTCACTCACTCACACAGACAATTTTAAAATGTACTTGTTTTTATTGTCACAAACAGCTCCAAAGGCCCAGCCTATGAATAAAACTAGATCTTTTGATGAGGATAATAGCATTTAAATTACAATAAGAAGACATGCCGCTTGAAAAACTGTGGTGTGTGACACGCACAAGTGACAGTTTGGGTTTCCCGTGGAGCCAAGTTACACCAGGGTTTATTTTGAAGTGGCTCAGCATGTTACAGTGGGAAAGTGCTATTTTTAAAAGCGCTTGTGACACAACAAATTAATGTCTAATTAATGTCAGGGATGAGATTGTGCAAGTGGTCTTTCACAGCATGTTGGGAGCACAGCGGATATCAGAGGTGTATGGAATGATGTTTATCCCTGACTGATATGTGAGTAGTCATTTGGGTGCGGTGGTGTTATTATCCATTTATCCATCAGTCCTGTAATACGTATAAGTCCTCGGTGGTCACAGCTTTACCTGAATGCCGTCGTCGACACTGAAGGCGGCCATTCCGTCGCCGGGCCCGCTGGCCGACGTGGGGAAGATGTTGTCGAAGCTCCCGTAGGTGGGAGACGAGGCGGCCGAGTCGTAGTTCTTAGAGCGTTTGCTCTGGACTCCGCCCCCCCTGTAGCCCCTCCATTCCCTCACCCACTCGTCCCTGACGGAGGGCTGCAGCCGGTCCAGATGCCGCGCTTGGACCAGGGGGGAGGAGACCAGAGTGTTCCTCAGCACGTGAATCAGGTACCTGAGGGAGAGAGTGCGGTGATGGGAAAGTAGGCCAGTGAAAAATAAGCCGGGCTTTCATGTAAAGCAGAGCCGCCCCTCCAAATATCAGCGCTTTGAGAGGCAGCGGCAGCGGCAGCAGCAGCAGGGAGAGCTCAGCCGCTCGTTCCTGGCCGTCTAAACACCATCTAATTACAAATCAGCCCACACTGGCTGCGCCGTCACAACCGTCGCCTTCCTATTTGGGAGCGGGGCTGCGATCCATGCGGCAGGATAACGCCCGCCTGTCAGATTGGCTGGTTTTGCCACACACCAGTATTCAAGCACGTAAAACCGAGGCCTGATTTAAATGTTTTGCAAATACAATCATGACCGCAGACGGATCAAATGTGTGTAGAAAGGTGATTCGGAGCTCATTAAGTCAGCGACTTATTCGCACAAAATGTGGGAATGAGTTACTGGTTACTTAATTGACAGAAAAATTATTCAACGGCAATGCGTGCATGGCTGGGGTTTGAAAATATTTGCAAAATATTTGTGACTTTTTGCTCTGGTTTTGTTGCTATCTCTGTTGCATCTGTTTTGTATGTCTGTATGACATTTAAATTCTACAAATTTAAAATAAATGCACCAAAGAATGCGGGCTTGATATGAATTTGTCAAAGAGATCCAAAATATTTGTTACTTTTTGCTCTTGTTTTGTTGCTTCTAATGTTGCATCAGTTTTGTGTGTTTATATGACATCTAGATACATTTAAATTCTACAAATTTAGAATAAACACAACAGAGAATGCGGGCATGGCTGGATTTTGAAATTAATTTGTAAAAGATGTACAAATATTTTTGTTTTTTTTTGCTCTTGTTTTGTTGCTTCTTATGCTGTATGAGTTTTGTATGTCTGTATGACATCTAAATAAACTAAATAAATCTAAAATAAACGCACCAGAGTTTCAAATTATTCTAGCAAAAGTAGCAATTAGAAACATTTGTTCAGTCAGCTGTGGCGCGAGAGGCACATTTGCTGACATTTTGACCCCGGCGCTCCATGTCTGATTGGAAAAACAACGGAAAAAATAAAAAAAACCATGGGCGAGTTGCGGGCGCTCGCTCGCTCGGAAAGGCCCGACACGCTTTAGCGCAGCTTGCGAGATAAAAAAAAAGAACCGGTTTTGCACCGTGGGCTCTGTCTGCAATTAGTCACGGCCCGAAATGTCATCGCAATCTGCCCGAGTTGAATCCGAAAGGGAAAGCTGTTTCGTCGCCATAACCGATACCTGGGCAGCAGGGCCAACACGGTGGCGACGATGCAGATCAGGTAGAAGGTGGGGTCCGCCATCTGGCTCTGCTGGATCCAGTACGGGTTGGACGGGGGGTTACAGGTGATGCAGGAGGCGCTGTAGGCCAGCGTCACGACGAAGAAGAGGGCCATGCTGCCCAGGATGGTCACCCAGTGAACCCACGTCTGCCAGAGGGAGGGAAATCAGAGTCAAAGTCAACAATTACTCTACACCACATACGTGTTTAATGACGAAACACACGCAGCGCAAAAATCGACTGCACCATTTTTCTGTTGAGGGCGACATGAGCTCACAAACACCTCATACCCCGAACACATCACCGAGTTAATTGGAAGATAATATGTGGGGAAAATATTGATCACTATTAGCCACAACAGAAAACCACCGCTTGTATCGACCATTTCAGATTCGATTAATCACACTCAATCACTTAGTGGTGTCTCACTGTAGTGAGGACAAGGGTGCTTGATAGCGGTTTTGACAATTCAGGGCTATAGCACAGAGACAGTAGCGTCCCGTCTCGCTGTGGACGGAGACGAGGTAAAACGCAAAGACAACCTCCTCCTCCTCCTCCGTCAGTCAATCCGGCACTCACCCAGGATTTGATTTCTATTGACAGGTGCAGCAGGATGACAAATAAAGCAGTTGTGTTCATCGGAGTTCCAAACGAGAAAAGATCGATGTCAGAGTGCTGGTAAGTCTGCACGAGAAACAGCGAAGTTATTGTACAGCCGGGGTGTCTCTTTGCAGGGGAGAGGCATCCTGTGTTTTCCTTACCAAATACGGGACGAAGAAGCAAACCAGACTTTGATAGAAGCCGTCAAGGATGGAAATCCAGAATGCAAACCTTGTGTATTCCTGTAAAATGCGCAAAAATCACGAAACAACAAGCTACATTTCAGATTAGTGGTGTCAATGGAGGTTCAAGGGCATCTTGAGGTCCGAGATGTATGCTAACGTGATAGCCGCTGGTGTGTGACTGACCCCTGACCCTTGTCCCATCCGGTACAGCTCAGGAAGCCCCATCAGCATCTCTGCCGAAAGGTCTTTGTCCATGATGCCGAACATGATGGGCGGCACGGAGGTGAAGAACAGGTTGAAGAAAATGAGCAGCCAGTAATCTATCATAGTTGTGCCCGAGAAGCCGCAGCAGAACTGGAACCAGAAGAGCAGGTTCACGTAGGCCTGGAAAACACAAGCGATTTGGGTTTGGTCACGTTTCAGATGGGAGACGGCTGGCGGGTGTTACACGCAGATGTAATGCTCACCACATTCTTGTAGAAGAAGTAGATGATCATGTTGGCCAGGCGGTTGTGGCACCAGTGTCCGTGCACCAGCAGGAGCTTTTTCAGGTGTTTGAAACGGGACACGGCAAAGTCGCTCGCCATTACGGCCTGCAAATCACAAAACAACAGTCAGATGGCTACGAACAATGGAACACTATGAAGAATAAAATTTAGAAACACATTTTCTGACCTGCATTCCCTCCTGGCCGGAGATCCCAATGCCAATATCAGCTGCTTGGATCATGTTGACATCATTGGCGCCATCGCCTAAAAAAAAAATGGAGGCCACAGGGAGGCAGACAGGATTATGCAAGATGAGCAAAAACGACAGACCTCTCACAACACTTAGTTGACAAACAACATCTACACAACATCAGAACTAAACACAAAGACCCGCGTTCCTCACCAATAGCGAGCGTCATGACCTTCAGTTTGCTCCTGATGGTCTTGACCACGTCGCTCTTCTGGCCCGGCGTGACTCTGCAACACAACACCGAGCGGCATCGCTTCGCCAGCTCCACAAAACGATCCACCAGGTCCGGCTCCAGCGACCAACTCAGGGTGGCGCCGTCGATCACGAGGGAGATGATGGGTACAAGCGCCAGGGGGTCGCTCTCGTAGCTCCTCACCTGCTCCAGGTTGCAGTCCAGGGAGGCTGTACACATGGTCTGTGAAGAAAGTACCAATGATCAGAGTATGGAGGCCGTATCTATCAGGATGGGCGTTACTATTATCATCGGTAGCATTATTAGTATTAGCAGCCCGGCCAGTTGCTAAGAATTCTAGGCCCCCTGAAAGAATATCAGTGTTGGCCCCAATATCCCTTACCACTTTTTTGAGCCCTTAGAATGGTCATCATCTTTCCCCCCTATACGACGGCCATGTTAGCAGCAGTAGTGGTAGAGGTGGTGGAAATAGTTGTACGTGTAAGTAGATAGCCGCTGGCTTTGAATTCCATGTTGGACCGGATAAGGCATCATTCAGAAATTAGCACAACAAAGGCGCCGCTAAGATGCAGCGGCGTGGAATTAAGGCCAGAGAGGAAAGACTGAGATGGTTTGGACCCATTCAGAAGACAGATAAGAGATATATTCCAAAGAAAATGAGAAATTTGAGGCTACTAGGTAGGATGTTCATGGACATGGTACTACAGGTAGAAGGTTGCGAGGGTGGTTGGTGTATCGGTTGAGGATATGAAGGACAGGAAGAGGTGGAGACAGATGATCTGCTGTGTTGATCATAGGTGTAGTGGTAGCAATGGTAGTTGTAACATCGTAGGTGTACTAGTAGTGCTAGTTGTAGTAGTAGTAGTGGTACCAGTAGTGGTACCAGTGGTAATACCATGGGACACAGAAGCTCGCTAGCTAATCCATGAATCCCTCAATTTACTCAAAGAACCCAACTGTAGAATTCAACCAAAAACCTCCTTTACGGATGTAGAGACACTGTGAGTGTGATGAATCACACACGATGTATCGATTCGCGGCAATACGACGACACAGGTGTGGACGACGCGGCCGCTGACACATCAAATGAAGCCGTGAGTGCGGGTGAGAGGAACCGCGGGGCGACGGCGCCACTCCGCCGCCGAGTCACGATCGCGATATCTGCCTGAGAGCAATTACGAAGCCGCGCTCGCATCAGATTCATCACGGCCGCCTGTAAATAGCTCCGGTCTCTGACTGGAAAGGGAAAGCTGATGTGCTGCTACAAATTGGGTCACAGCCTGTGTTTATTTCATCTGTCTCGCTGGCTGAATTTCATTAGGTGTAGGCTGGGCTGCCGCGCTGCCATAGAAACTCATCCCGCAGGACTTGGTGGTCAATTGCGTTTCGGCGGTACACATTGTTCATTAAGATCACTCCTCCACTCCGGGTAGTAATACTGCGGCTATTTCCTCTGGGCGTTGCATATTGGAGCGTTAATTAGATTGGAAAGTATTAGTTATTGTTTTGGGGGTTAACTCTCTCCATTCATCACCAGAGTCTCCATCTTATCTCAGTCCCAGAAAGCTCTCTGTGTATCTGTTAGACAGGCAGGGGGAGGAAAAAAAAAAAAAAAAAACGAGGCAGGAGGTAATTTCGGTCTATTTGAGGCCAGGGATGATTAGACACGGCCAGGCGGCTATGAAGGGCTCCTTCCTGTGCTACCACATCTTTAATGACTACAGAGAACCTGACATCTTATCTCTCTTAAATGGAAATGTGAGGATTTGACCTTTAGTTAAAAAGGAAAAGTGGTCCCTGTTTAAACAGGAATGGAGACAGTTTCGCACCTTAACGTCTCCTGAACTTTGGGGCGTGCAGAGGACGTGAAGCCATGGGAATGGCTGCACGCTTCCATTTGAATTGAGCTGCGTTGGCAGTATTATGAATCACTTTTAACCCTTAGATGCATACATGGGGTCAAAAATGACCCCAGGGGTTGTTATTCTTCAAAATCTTTATAACGAAAAATTGTAATATATTCAAATTCCAGGTACTCCGCATTAAACATGTTTGTGACTTGAGGCACTATTTTTCTTGATTTATGTTTTCTTTTATTTTGAGAAAATTCTCAATATATTGAGAATTTTAACTGGGGTAAAAAACGACCCCAGGGGTCGTTATTCTTCAAAATCTTGTTAAGAAAAATTTTAATATATTCATATTCCAGGTTTTCCTCATTAAAAATGTTTGTGAGATGAGGTAATATTTTTCTTTATTTGTGTTTTCATTCATTTTGAGAAATTTCTCAATATTTTGCGAATTTTAATTAGGGTGTTACAGTAAATGATCCCAAGGGTTATTGTTCAGAATCTATATAAAGAAAAATTGTAGTATATTCATTTTCTGGGAATTCCTCTTTAAAATGTTTGTGACACGAGGCAATATTTTTCTTAATTTATGTTTTCATTCATTTTTAGAAAATTGTCAATATTTTGAGAATTTTAATACCCCACTCGTGGAAGAGTGTCGGTAATGGAAGGTTGTGCATCCAAGGGAAAAAAAAAAGAGGCTAATTTCTTTTTATGGTCATTTCGGCAGTCATGTTTTTTTCTTGTGCAGCCAGGCGGATGCACATCAAGTCGCGCTGCGATTGGATTATGACAGATTTTAAAAAACAGAGGTGAAATCTGTCCGCCCAGCGTGGGGGAAACACCGCTTTTAATAACACAACCATGAATCTTGCTGCGATCTGATAGCGGCGCTCGCTCCAGCTCAGGTGTTACGCTGCCCTCATGGCGGGAGGTTAAAACGCAGAGGGAAGTCCGGACAACAAAGGAACACCCAGACAGATGCTATCGTTTATTTCTGTTTGCCTCCTCCCGGGCTCGTGTGCAGAGACAGACTGCGTGCGGCGGGGCGCGTGAGGGCCGGTGGGCGGGGTCACGATTTGCAACGAAGAGCAGTAATCCAGAAGTAGAGAAGAAAGGTCGCTGGTTCGATTCCAGGCACCTTTTGGAGCTACTTCAAGGTGTCTTTGAGTGAAATGATGGATCCTAGCTCCTCCGCGGGAACTCCACTGGTGCAAGATGCGTCTAAAGGCAATTATTTCCCCCTGGATCAATAAAACGTCTTAAAACCAGTGAGACCTCGCACAATAAACGCAATAAAGCAATAAACATAAAAAGCCTGAGATGGCTAGATTGTGGCGATGACTGCGCTCACGGCCGTGTTTCAATCTCACCCCTCATCTCCGCGCCCACCGCCGATCCCAACCCAGAGAAAATAATAGTTGTTTGTGCGTGAACGTGCGCGGTGCCATTTATAGTCGCGCCCCGTTTGCGAGTCAGCCGCGCTCCTTACTTTGCTGTTGCAGCTCATGTTAATCAGCAGGTCTGCGTCTTCCAGCAGCCTGCAGGCATAGCCGATGTTGACAGCTGTCTCCGTTTTGTCACCAGTCAGCACCCACACCTGGATCCCGGCCTCCCGCAGCGCCACCACCGTGTCGGGGACGTTCTCCTGCAGACGGTCCTCGATGCCCGTGGCACCTGGGGGGACCACGGCGCGCATGAGCTGGCGGTGTTTTAAAGTAGTGGTGTGTTTACAGTGCAGACGGTGTGTGTCTGTATGTGTGTGTGTGTGTGTGTGTTACCCAGCAGAGTGAGGTTTGTCTCCAGCTGAGCGGCCGTCTCCCTCAGGAGCATCTCCCTGTTGTCTAGGGCTGTCTGAGCTCTGTGTCTTTTCAGAGACCACTTCTCAAACACGTTTTCACTCAGCACCTATGACACACACACACACATTCATACATGTACACACACACAATAAAGCAATTGAGTTTGACCACAACTTCTTTTTGCCTCTGAATTATCTGTATCAATAGCTGTGAATTTAAGGGTAAAAAAACAAACACACAAAAAACCCCATAAAAGACTAAATTAGCTTCCCTAAGCAAGCAAAAATGTTGCAACTCTGTTATGTATGTTGCCATTTTCTTGATTTGTGAATGTTATTTAGTGGGATAAGTTTCTGGTTCATGCGGCATCACCACATTTTCAGCATTATCTTTATCACTAGCTGTGAATTTAAGGGTAAAGAAAAAATAAACTAATCTAAAAAAACAACTAGATAAGCTTCCCTAAGCAAGTGAAAAATTGTATATGTTGCTAGTTTCTTGGTCAGCTAACATGAATTAGCGGGAATATTTTCAGGTTCATTCGACGTCACCACATTTCCTGCATTATCTGTATTACTAGCTGTGAATTTCAGGGTAAAAAAAAAACAAAACAGCTAAAAAAACAACTTTAGGCAAATGAAAATGTTGCAACACTTATGTGTGCTGCCATTTTCTTGGTCAGCAAATGTGATTTAGCAGGAATATTTCCAGGCTCATGTGACGTCACCACATTTTCTGCATTATTTGTATCGCTAGCTGTGAATCTAAGGGTATAAAAAACTAAACAAAACAAAAAAAGACTAAATTAGCCTCCCTAACCAAGTGCAAAAGTTGAATCACTGTTGTGTATGTTGCCATTTTCTTGGGATAGCGAACGTTACAAAGACACAAATGTTGATGTGATCGCTAAAATCCACAAAATCTAACAAATGTTCACCTTCTTTGCAATGCACAGCGTACGCAGCCCGTCTTTAGCGTAGCCATCCAGATATCTCTGCGTGTCTGCAGCGATGTCCCCGCAGCTCTTGTCTATACACAATATGAAAATGGAGATATGTTTTGAATGTCATCACAGCAACACAGATGATGATGAAGACGTCGAAGGTGGCGCAGGCGTACCCAGCAGCTCCATGATGGCGTAGTCGGCGCCCTTGGTGTACAGCACGCACTCTTTGGTGAGCGGATGTCGCACTAGCACGGACATCCTCTTCCTGTTGGAGTCGAAGGTCAAGGTGTCCAGCACCTCGAACGCCAGTTGGTCCCCGCTGGGCAGCCTCACCGTCACGCTGGTGGGGCTGCGGTCCAGCAGGGTGAAGCCGTACGCCTTGGCGGCGTACACCAGGGCCGCCTCGTCCGGACTCTCCGCTTCGTAGCACAGCTCGTCTGCGGTCGCGGCGGGCCCCACGCTCCACACCTCGGCTGGGACGTGAGTGTCCGTGGCCTTGGTGGCGCCCAGGACGACGCTTTTGCTCGTGCTGTCCAGGTCGTAGATGTCGTCCGACACCGAGTTGCCCGAGTAGGCGCGATCTCTGCTGGATTTGTACTTCCAGGAGTTGAAAGTCTGGCGCGGGGAGGCAAATTTCCCCATCAGGCCGGATAAAACATCCAGAGTATTCCCTGATTTGTCCGGGCGTGGATGGCTGCTGGTCTGGGAAACAACAAGAAGCGACAAAGGGAGTGTCACCACACTGTCATATACTATAGTAGGAGCCTCTATTGTGACAGCGGGCAAACTGCGGCCCGTGGGCCACATGAGGCCCGCAGGTCTCTTTGACCCGGCCCACCAAAGATCGGCACAGAATTTCCAATTCTGACAACAAACGGACAACAAAACTACAACAATAAAACTAATACCAACACCAGACTGATACCACACTTTGGAGAACTGGCAAACAAAACTGCTCCCATTTAAAAGAAAATAATTCAACACCGTAATGCTGTTTTTCAGTCCATGTTTGATGTGTTTGCAACTTCGGTTGATAAGGCCTGTCTGTCAACATTTAAAAGTTAATGTGGCCCCTGATGTTTGCCCATCCCTGCTCTATTTGGTCTTCTGGCCCAAACATTCCATAAAAACACGCTTGGCCAATTCTCTCACGCTCCACCTTAAGTTGAACGGAGCCTTGAGCTGACGGTCTGGACTTGGCTTAATGGAATAACTTTTCCTTTTCAGCTGCAAACTCGCCAGAGAAACAAAGTTCTCCCATTAGAGCGGCGAGGCAGTACAGTCAAACCGACGAGTAATCAAATTAATAAGGGCAACCCTGATTGCCCCTGCGAACCTCCGCTGGGAGGCCAATTTAAAGCAGAGACGGACCCATTTCATCTGGCAAATTACTGCTGGAAAACAGGAAACCTTAACCCCGCAACGCAGAATTCATCACATTTGAGTCTAATGAGACCATGATGTATTAGTTCATAGCGGGTGATGCGGCTGCGCTGCGGCCTGGAGG
>OMPJ01040739.1:0-17619 GCA_900312935.1 Carapus acus
GTCTGCATGGCGAGCAAAAGTACGACGCCGGGAGCTCCTTCCACGTGCAGCCCTGCCAGGTGTGCCACTGCCCCCTGCTGGGTGGGACGCTCATGTGCTACCCAGTCCCCGACTGCGACCCGCTCCACACAGGCGCGCCCATGTTGGCGCAGAACCTGGACCAGGACCTTCACCAGGACCCTCTGGATCTTCTGCAGTTTTTCAAACCCCCCCTGCTCCACCAGGGGGAGCTGGAGGACTACGACTACGATCCCACTGAGTTCCAACAAGCCACGCCCACCCCGCAAGCCCCACCCACTTTGAGTTCTGACAATGTGTACCGGACATGGACGCTGCCCGGCGAGGACGTGTTGGAGCTTAAGGAGACGGACGGAGCAGATTGGACAGAAAGTCCCGTCACCGCACAGCAGGACCTTCTCCGCCAGGAGGGGAGGACCGAAAGTCCAAAGCAGCTGGACATGCCATCGAGCGTCAGCCCAGGTTTGGATGGTGTCCAAACCTGGCCCAGTGTCCCTCCTCAGGTCTCAAGACCACCTCAGAACCAAACCCCGGTGGTAGACTTATCTCACGGACTGTCCCAGAGGACCGAGGGTGCTGGAGGAGCAGAGGAGCCTGACGATGGATCGTCGGAGGAGCAGGAGGACCAAGTTACGACCCCTGAGGACGAGGACGTCACCACCCCACAGTCCAGCACCGTCTCTAGTTGGCTGGGTCACACGTTGTCCACCACGGTCGTCCTCAGCACGACTGTCCCGACCAGTTCAGGGGATGGAACAGATCAGGACCACACAACGGTCCGTCTCCATGGGGAGGACCACAACAGGACCAGAGAGGAGACGACACAGCAAACAGGAAGCAGGTGGACGCCTGAAGAGACCTGGACGACCACAGGTGAGACTGAGGTGTCCCTCCTCAGACCACGCCCTCTGCTCCTTAGGTTTTATGCTGTTTGAATTTTTGAATGCGATGGCAGCGCCCCCTGCTGGCAGTATCACTATTGTGGTGGGTCCACATCCCTGCCAAGTGATGCCGCTTAAGCCTGGAGGCCCGAAAAAGTGGGAGACATTTGTCAGAATGTGTGTGTGTGTGTGTGTATCTGTGTGTGTGTGTGTGTGTGTGTGTGTGTGTGTGTGTGTGGGTGTGTGTGTGCGTGTGTGTGTGCGCGCAGCAGAGGCAGTGCAGAGATGCTGCGCTGTGGGACAGTCGTGGGCCTCCGAGCAGAACAGCTGTGAGCTTCTGCTCCAGCGAGAGGACGAGTCCACCTGCAGGTGAAGACACACACACTCACAGCGTCCACAACAGAGATGCTCCAAAGAAGTAATGGAGGAATGTGTGTGTCTGTGTGTGTGCTGTGTGTGTGTTTGTGTACCAGCCTTGCACAGACACAGTGCTGCCTGAGCTCACTGAGGGAGCGGCGCTGCCTGAGGGGCGTGGCCTCTGCCAGAGGGGGGCGTGTCTGCCAGGTGGACGGAGACAACTGTGACAACACACATCAGGTGTGTGTGTGTATGTGTGTGTGTGTGTGTGTGTGTGTGAACGAGTGTGTGAGAGAGAGGAGCACGTTCAGGAGGAGGCTTCTCGCTCAGCACCTCCTTGTCTCTCTGTCTGACTCCGCCCCCTCTCTGTGTTGATTGGCAGGTGTGCTGCAGCTGCTGCACTCTGGGCCTGCGTGTGGGCGCTGAGGGGCGGGGCTGCCACGCCCACCGCCAACTGGGTCGTCTGTGTGGCCACGCCTTCCTCACCTGCTGCGAGAAGGAGGAGGAGGAGGAGGAGGCGGGGCTGAGGAAGCCGAGGGCGACGCCCACCGCCACACCCACCAGAGGTACACGCCCACACTGAGGCCGAATCCTGCATCGGCGCATTGGTGCTGGAACAAGGAACCTCTGACTGACAGAGAACAGCAGTGTGAGCGTGTGTGTGTGTGCGTGTGTGTGTGTGTGTGTGCGTGCGTGTGTGTGTGCTCTCCAGTGAGTCCAGAGGAGGGGAACCGAATCACAGACGAGGAGAACTTTGTTGGTGTCCCGACTCCCAAACGAACCCTGCCCGACCCATGTGAAGGTCCAGTTTTACACACACACACACACACACACGATTACACACACACATACTGTGGACCGGTGGTCTTTGTGTGTGTGTGTGTGTGTTGGGGGGGGCTCACGACTACTGCTGCTCTGCAGGCAGGGGCGGATGCAGCCATCGCTGTCGGGCGGTGGGGGGACACCCCGTCTGCTCCTGCTTCCCTGGGTTCTCACTGATGGAAGACGGACGCTCCTGTGAAGGTCAGTGGGTCATTCCCGAGGTCATTCCCAAGGTCACTCCTGGTAAGATAAAAAAGGGAGGGTCACAGAGGGCGGGGCTTCAGGCAGACAAGTCAAACTTATCATCGGTGGAGTGCGGTAGCTCCGCCCACTCTCAGAGGGGTCGTATGGAGGGCTGTCGTCACGGCGATGTGCACCTGCTGACGCACGGCGCCCCCTGCTGTTCTCCGCCCTCGCAGACATAGACGAGTGCCGCCTGCAGACCCACCGCTGCGGTTCTGACTCGGCCTGTCAGAACACGGTGGGCTCCTTCCTCTGCAGGCAGAGGTGTCTCAACGGCTTCACCCAGGACGCCCACGGCAACTGTGTGGGTAAGAACCGGGACCCCTGACCTTGATCCTGACCTCTGACCCAGAGCCCTGACCCTTGACCTTCACCCCGACCTGTATTAGACATTTGTTGTGACTGGAAAATGACACCGATCAGCCACAAACATCACCCGTTTGTCCTTCAACCTTTGCAGACATTAACGAGTGTGCCAGCAGGACAGGGGGCGACCCCCTAGGGGGCGACCTTTGCCCCCTAGGATTCAACTGCATCAACACAGTGGGCTCCTTCTCCTGCCAGAGGAGAGGAATCCAGTGCGGCGCTGGTTACCATGCCGACGCTGACGGAGCGGAGTGTGTAGGTGAGACAGCAGATGGGAGTCAGTGAGGGAGGCGGGGCCAGTTTTCTACCTGTTCCCCAGAAGATCTGGTCCTGTTCTGTGGTTCTTGGCAGACATTGACGAGTGCCGTCTGGGGGAACATCGGTGCAGCCCGGACCAGGTCTGCCAGAACGTCCCGGGGACGTACCGCTGCCACTGCCAGACAGGTTACCAGTACGACGCGCGGCGTCGCACCTGCGTCGGTACGCCCGCACCCGCTTCTGAAGGAACTCGCCGTCCTGTTGTGTCCTCTGAGCTGTCCTCTCGCGTCCTCCGACAGATGTGGACGAGTGCTGGCGCTTCCCGGAGCGTCCGTGCTCTCAGAAGTGCGAGAACACCGTCGGCTCCTACCGCTGCTCCTGCACCACCGGCTACATCCTAGCCGCTGATGCTAAGACCTGCCAGGGTGAGGGAGACGTGGGGACAGGGACTGAAGCAGAGACAGATAATCATAGTTGCTCTGTGAGACGTTGATCTTCCGTCTGTCTGTCCGTCTCTGTCTCAGACGTGGACGAGTGCAAGTCGTCCCCGTGCTCTCAGCACTGCGCTAACGTCCAAGGGTCCTACCAGTGCTACTGCAGTCCTGGCTACTACCTGCGGGAGGACGGACACACCTGTGAAGGTAACACACTGCCCCCATCAGGCTGCAACAGGCATTACACTGTGTGTGTGTGTGTGTGTGTGTGCGTGTGTGTGTGTGTGTGTCAGACATAGACGAGTGCGCTCTGAGCACAGGGAACCTTTGTTCGTTCCGCTGTGTGAACGTGGCCGGCAGCTACGAGTGCGCGTGTCCTCCTCGCGGTTTCGTCCTGTCCCCCAACGGACGGACGTGTAAAGGTGAGGGCACGTTTGCAGTCTCTCCCAGCAGGGGGCGTCACCAGCTCAGGCTTATATTTGTGTGTTTGTGTGTGTGTGTGTGAAGACGTGGACGAGTGCAGCACCAATACACACAACTGCTCCCTGGGACTAACGTGCTACAACGTCCACGGAGGCTTCAGGTGTCTCTCGCTCAGCTGTCCACATAACTACAGGAGGACGTCTGACAGGTGAGTGCATGAGCACAAACACACACACGCTGACACACACCGACCTCTAATGTGACCCCTCCCCTGCTCCTCCAGCCGCTGTGAGCGTCTCCCATGTCCCCCTGGTTCCTCTGAGTGTCTCAACTCTCCCCTGAGGATCACCTTCTACCAGCTCAGCTTCCAGACCAACATCATCGTCCCAGCCCAGATTTTCAGGATCGGACCTTCGCCCGCCTACGCCGGCGACCACGTGTCGGTGTCTATCACCAGGGGCAACGAGGACGCCTACTTTGGGGTGCGCATGCTGAACGGCTTCACCGGCTCCGTATTCCTGCAGAGGCAGGTCCCGCGGCCACGAGACTTCGCGTTGGACGTGGAGATGAAGCTGCGGCGACGCGGTACGCTCAGCACCTTCCTCTCCAGAATCCATGTCTTCATCACCTCCAGCTCGGAGGTGTGACACTGTCATCACTTTATGCGGCCCACACCTCTGCCAAGGCTGAGATGGGGCCAACAGACATTACCATCTGTTAGAGTTCCTTCGAGTACTGTCATTCAAAATAAACCACTTAAATCAGCTCTTACGCTCATCTGAGCGAACAGCGCCATCCTGTGGACAATCACAAACCTTCAGCAAATTTGGGTAATCCGAGATTAGGTCTGTTTTATTTTATGCATTAAAAAATCCTACAGCAAACCACCAAACACAAAAACTACTTTAAGTCCTCTCGACTCAGTGTGTGTGATTTATAGTACTCTGTTACCTTGAGCATTAAATTTCTACAATCAGTATTCACACAATTGTACAAAGAAAATGTTCCTTTAAAAGTGCCCTGTGTGGAGATGGCGTTTATTTGAATGTGTTCGCTGTAAATGTTCTTGTTTTTAGATGTCTTGTTTTGAAATGCAGTGTCAGCTTGGCTGACTCGGCACTGTTTTCCTCACACACGATGGACTCGGCTCGGTTTGTTCACCCGGCAAACGTTTAATTATCTAAGTATATAATCATAGTATCTCTCCAAAAAATTCCGGTTTCAATCTGCATCAATAGCAATCGATCGCTGTCGCAGCTGTATCTCCGTTAAGTCCCCTGCTTGAATACCAGCAGATAGGCTCGTGGGTACCGCAATTACCCACGTGCTGCCCTCTAATGGAGGATAAAATGACTGCTCTGCCCGCTTACGTTGCATGAGTACACGAAGGAAGGCAAATGATATATTGTAAATTAAAGTATATTATTTGATATAACGAGTGAAATTAATTAATTTGCAACAGTGGAAGGTTGTTAGCGCTTATGTAAGTGGTGGCCCGGGGTGTTTTGGCGGTGAATGAGGCCAGCGAGTACTGGCATGTGTGCCGCCTTGAAGGGGAGGAAACAGAAAATACCGCGGGCCATGAACGTACCTTGACTTCCTGAGGTTGGATCATTGACGTGCTTGCGATATTATGAGTCAATAGTTCAAGTTATCCTGCCAATTGCCGCTCAACGTCTGCTAGCCAATCTGGGTAGTTAAATTAGGTGGGCACTATTTGATCCGTTGATCTTATGATCCAGGAAATTAAAGAACTTGATGAAGACCACAACACACAACAATGAATACTTTTATTCATAGAGGTACAGTGACCACCGCTCAGAAGAACCACACACAAACATCAGAAAAACACATCTTGTGAGAGGAGGAGAGACAGTTCGATTGCGTGGGCTGCTCTGACTCCGGCTCACCTGCATCACACTGGGTGCGGTTGGTGTCCTTGTTGTCATGGAGACGCCCACCCCCCTGTTGCAGCGGGCTGCAGATGGGGCCAGCTGGTCAGGGAAGGCAGTAGATTGTACAGTTATCCCCAGATGGGGTAAAATCACTACCCACAAACTATACAATCTACTACCTCACGCCGCCCACAGGCCAGAGACACGCCCACGGGGGGGAGGCGGGGCCGAGGACGAGGGCGGCGATCCGCAGGCACGTTGAGAAAGACAGTAGGTTGAATAGTTATCTCCCAGTGCGGGTGTGACCCTAAAACTATACAACCTACTACCTCATCCCACCATGCAGCCAATCACAGCCCGAGGCCACGCCTCCTTGGCCGCCATGCCCCCTTTGGCCACCACATCCCCCAAGCTCCCCGAGCCAAAGGATACAGCTAGTAATGTTCCTTCATTGGTGGCTGTCCACATCCCATCCCGGGCCTCTCCATCATTTGCGGGTGTGTCCTCCTCATGGGAACCTGGTGTTCTCCTGCTTCAGCCCAGATGATTCCAAAACCTGAAGGACCAGAACAGCATGATGGAGGATCACAAATATCACACATACTTTTGCGAGTGTGTTATTGTTTGCAGCAGTTTGCAGTGAAAACTCAACCCTCTGCAAATGCTCTCTCTCACACACAGACACACATCATCAGGCCCAACATGTCTGCCCACAACACCACCACCCCCAACACAGAGCTTCACAATGGTATCACATCTCAGCTAAGGGGCCACATTGAGTTTTAAATTTTGGAGGACAGGCCATGCTAGCATAAGGTGCAGATATATCAAACAGATTCTGAAGAAGAGGATGAGGGTGTTACATTATTTGCCTTTTAATAGTAACAGTGTTGTTGTTCACCCATCTTTGCCAGCGCATTGAAGTCTGGTCTTACTTTTGTTGTTGTAGTTTTGGTTGTTTGCTTGGATTGAGATCAAAATTGCGAATTCTGTACCAATCTGAACGGCCAGATCAAGAAAACAAAACTAAACTAAAAAACATTGTGCCTGATGAGGCCCACAGGATGTTGTTTGCCCAACGATGCCATGGAGCATGACTACAATGGAACAGAAGAGGTCACAGTCAAAGTAAGTGCATCTTGGAAAGTGCCTTGAGATACCTTCTGTTAACATTTGGCACTTTCCAGATAAAATTGAATTTAAATGAGTTAAAGCAGAGCCAGGGGAAGTAAGAATGGGTAACCATATGTGAGCCTGAGTCGTGTTGAGCGATGCTGAGTCACAGGCCAAGTCAACAAGTAATAATTCCAGTGAAATACAGTCATAAGTAAGGCTGAGTCACTGCTAGAGGCACAGAGTCGTAATAAGCCAGAGTCGCGGCGAGGAATACCTAGTCACTGTTAGTAACACCTGTCATGATAAATAGTGCAGGGTGGGTAAGTTCCCACAGTCCTAGTAACAGTAGGTAAGATACAGGTACAAAACCAATATGAGTCTGTGTAAAACAGATTAAACCGAGAGAGAATTATGACGTGGACCCGCGATGGTGGTACTGCAGGACGTAAGAACGGATGACGGAGGGCCCGGCCGCCCTGACTTCTGACCTCTGACCCCATACCTCCTCGCGTGCCTCTTCGCGCCAATGGGCTGAGTCCCCAGGGGCGTTTTCGGCGCCAAAGCGGTCCAGCAGCGCAGCCCGGGACGGGCTACGCTCTGCGCACCGTGGCTAGGGACCGGCAGCTGGGAGCGTATCCCCGTGGCGGACCGGGCGCTGTTAGCCACGTTGCTAGCTCCTTGCTAGCCACGCGCTGCGGCGCGGCTGCGCCTCCACACAGACGCCGTCTCGGACCATAGCGCGGCGCCGTCGAGGGCCATGGCGCTCCCGGTCGCTTCTCCTTCTCCGCCTCGGTGCTCTTGAGGAGCTTTGGCCGCGCAGCAGCGGTGGACCGGGGCCACCTGCTGCCATGATGAGCCGCTTCTCCGCCCTCTGACGCGCCCTTCTTCGGAACTTTACTCACGCTTAAAGCGCGCTATGACTAGAGCGTGCCCTCTAGTGGCACGGGGCCGACATTGCAATTAGCCGACCTTGATGCAATTGCCTGTGTTAGATGCAATTTTACGGCATTTTCGCTAAATTTAAGAGAGGCACATCTGCGGGACATGCATCTGCACTGTTGAAAGATATTTATCTTCATTGTTATTTCGATTTCCAAATAAACTTGGGCTGTGTTGACGCTTTTCGAGCGATTTTACTAATCACAAAAACTACACAATGTACAAAGATTCAGTTAGTTGGGTTTATTCCGGTGGAGCTGTGCCAAAAATAATGCTCGTTGAAATCCTCAAACAGTCAACATTTCATCCACGGATCAGTAGATCCGTCGACTCGTCACAACACTCACACGCACACACACACAGACACACACTCGCTGGTAGTAACAGATATAGAGGCGTTCAGCTGAGGCAGGCAGCGTTTGGACGGAGATGCATTATAAAGAGTGCCGTGGCAGGAGCCATGATGGTCTGCACTGTGTCGCCTTGATCATGGGGAACAGGTGCGCGCTGGCCCGCATAAGTTGCATTATGGGAAAAGTGTCACTGTTTTGCATTTTGCACCAAGAGCACAACACATATTCTCCAAGACGCCTAAAGGGCATCGGTGTCAGACAGACGGATGCATTCTTTGAGGTCAGAATAAATAAGACAAGCTGAGGCAGTTGCACAGTGCCAGCCAAACATCTGCATCAGCAGCTTCGACGACTGAGGACAATCACACACAAAACGTAAACGCAATGGCACAGGAACACGCACGCACACACACACACACAGTGGCAGTGAGTGGTTACACGCCATGTCTGCGGCAGCGACTCCGTGCTGAGTCAAAGGCTCCTCAGTAATGCCCAGGAATCGGCGAGGAGCCGCCCAGAGGGTCAGCACGGTTGCGTCTGCTCGCCAGCCTCATCCCGCAGCACGGCGGCCAGCACCGCCCGCAGTGTCTCGTACAAACGCTGATTCTTCTCTGAGTCGGAGGGAATCTGCAGGAGAAGAAGAGGTGGAGGGTTGTGATGACGCCATTTTAAGGTCGATGACCCTGAGAGCTACGCCAGTCTGAGATGCGAGTGGGAGGTCACACACCTGGGTGAAGCCCTTGATGGTTTGGTCTAGCACGCTGGTCTCCACCTCTTGGGGCATCGGCAGGAGGCGAGCAACGCACCGCAGGACGCACAGCAAAGTTTGCCTCTGTGCCTATGAGCAAGGCAGCAGGGAGATGGACCCTCACTCAGCGTGCTGAAAATGAGAAATTTCCTCCTCTGATGCTTCTGCTCACCGGCTGCAGAGAGTCCAAAGCTTGTTGTGGCCTCATCTGCTCGCCCAGGGCCTTCACGTCCTCGCTGCTGATGATGGGCTCCTTTAGCTGCTCCAGCCAGGACCACATCAGGCCCGAGAGCACCACAGGGTCCCGCTCCAGGGCCAGACGCTCCCACACGCCCTCCTTGGAGTTCAACTCCGTCTGCAACCACAACACACACACACACACACACCTGTACATCACCCTCTAAAACCTACATTCTTCCAAGAGTGAGGTCATTTTGGACCCTGATTAAAATTCTCAAAATAATGACACTTTCTCAAAATGAATGAAAACAAAAATAAAGAAAAATATTGCTTCGTGTCACTAATGTATTTAATGAGGAATACCTGGAAAATGAATATATTACAATTTTTCTTTGGATTTGGAAGAACAACAAATTCTGGGGTCATTCTGGACCCTACATGTGCATCTAAGGCAGGCCTGGGCAAACCACGGCCCACGGGCCACATCCGGCCCTTCGTAAGTCCCTGTCCGGCCTGCGTGAGGCCAATCATAAACAACATAAATTAAACAAACATTATGATTTTCAGTACTAGCTATTCAAAATATTCAATTTAGAGCATTTCACAATGGGAGAAAGTCAGTGGCCCTCTGACACAATTTAGGTTTCTCATGTGGCCCCTGGTAAAAATTATTTGCCCACCCCTGGTCTAATAGTTGTCTAATTATCTAATAGAAGCTGTCGAACAGCTGTGATGCAGGCTGTCCACTAGATGGCGCCTACCTGCCACGCGGAGACCTTAGTGAGAGGCCCCTCCTGGTCTGACAGGTCCATGGCAAGCGCTCTGGCTACGAGGAGGCGTTGGGTGTCGGTGGAGGACTCAGACTGAGGCGGTTTCTCTGCAGGCTCCTCACTCTCTGCTCCTGTTCTTCCACTTTTCTCTTCTCCTTCTCCTCCTCCTCCTCCAGGCGGTGGCTCCTCTTGGCTTAAGGCTGGTTCCTCTCCCTCCTTGGGGAGCTTTGAAGGCAAACTCTGCTTTGGTTGCTTCTGCTCAGGGGAGCTGCTGGTATCTGCTCGGCTCCTCGGCTCCTGTGCGCAGATGGAGTGGGCGGAGCCTCCGGAGGTGTCCTGAGGTGAGAGGGCGCACGGTTTGGGGTAGGCGATGGCTGTAAGGCTGCTGTGAGAGAGGAAGTGGCTGAGGAGCGGCGGCGCGTTGCTTTTCAGACGATCTGGGAGTCGGTGGAGGTCCGAGTCGCTGAAGCAGAGGCGCGAGCTGAGGGCAGCTCCAGGGCTTCCGGCCCGCCGAGGCTTCCACAGCGGCTCCAGCTCGCTATCGCTAGCTAGCGGGTAATCCTCATATCGTCTCATCCCGGGATCGGGATTGGACGAAGGCACGGCGATGCCCTTCCCCCTCATCTCATTGCCCAGCTGCTGCAAGGCCTGCTGGGACACCGTCTTCTCCACCTCGGCCGCCAGGTCGGGGACCTCCGCCCTCCACTCCTCCCCGGGCGCCGCCAGCCGATTGGCCGCGATGTCGGCGAGCAGCTTGCACACCAGCTGGACGATCTTGGGCAGGTGCTTCATGCAGCGCGCCTCGTAGCCGTGCAGCAGGTGGCGCTGTCGGCTGAGGTACTGGGCCAGCGTGACGGCGGCCGCTCGAGGCTCGGCGCAGGAGAAGACGCTGCGCAGCGGCAGCAGGAAGTGGGCGAACTGGCGGACGCACAGCAGCTGGCCGCGCGTCTGGATGGAGTTTGGCCGCTTGGCCCGCACGAACAAGATGGCCTGGTCGGCGCTCATGCGGGAGGTGAAGACCAGGTAACACGCCAGCAACACGCCTGCGGGGGACACAGAGACAGTCACACACACACACACACAGACGCACGCATGCACACACGTTAATTTCCTGGGTTGCAAGATAAACGGATCAATAAAGTACCAACCTACATTCCTACCGATCTATCTACGAACACACACACACACACACACACACACACACAAAAACACACACACACACACACTCTTAAATTTTCTGAATTGCAAGATAAACGGATCAATTAAGTATGAATCTACATTCCTACCTACCTACACACACACTCTCACATACATATACACACACACACCTGTTCTGCCCAGGCCGGCGTGGCAGTGAACGGCCATCTTGCCCTCTTGGAAGCCAAAGGACATGACCTTCACCATGTCCAGAATGGTGGTGAGGGACGCTACCCCATAGTCCTTCCAGCCGAAGTTGTAGTAGTAGACTGAGACACACACACACACACACAGACACACACACACACACACACACACACACACAGGTCAAAATGACACCTGAGACAAATGAGCTCCACCACCTTCTGTAAACAGGCTCCTCCCCCTAGCAACTCCGGGACCTGTTGGCCTGAGGGCCGTCCTGAGGACATTAGTCTGCCGTCCAGATGGTGAGGACACGTCCACATTGAGGCTGCTGACTCACTTCCTGCCTGCATGAAGGTCTCGGGCCTGTAGGTGAAGCCGCTCTCCTGCTCCAGCGAGTTCCCGCAGCTGGCGTGTTCCCCTGGACGCTGGAGGTTGATGACCGTCTTCACGCCGCACCTGAGGATGTAAACACACACACGTGAGGCGACAGCACAGCAGGACGAATGGACAAACGGACGCACGGGGACGTCCAAAAACCTCTACGGGCGTACCTATGGAACTGCTCGATGATGTCGTACTTCTCGATGATCTCAGTGGAGGGCCTCGCCATTGCCAGCAAGTTGTCCGTGATCCTGTCCACACGGGAGGAGACACGGTGAGATAACCGCGCCAAGTGTAAAGACAGGCAGTGTGTGACGGGGCTTCCTGTCCCCTCGGCCCACCATGAGGAGTAGAGTCCCTTGATAGCCTGCTCCTCGGGACTCCACCTGGACGGGTTCTCGTACTTGCAGGCTTTGCCCCCGCAGGCCATGGAGCACTGCATGTGGCCGGGGATCACGTGACGCAGACGCTCCCCCATCTTGGTGTACTTGGCCGTGGGGACGCCGGCGCCACCTGTTGATGGGAGGAGCAGGTGAGGACTGGCGCCACCTGCTGTACTGCACGCAAAGTGACGGCGACAGCTGGGGCACACGGTGTGGGCGGGGTCACAGAATGGATGCAGCTTTGGGCAAAGGTGAGGCGGGAAGCTATCGTTAGCACGAAGGAGACTAGGACAAACGTATCTTCAGTGTGTGTGTGTGTCTGTGTGCTGCGCATTTGCCTGTGTGTTTGTGCTGTGTGCCTGCACTGTGTGTATAGGGACTGTGTGTGTATGTGCGTGCGTGTGTGTGTGTGTGCTGTGTCACTGCTCAGCTGTGAATCATCTCAGAACAATCAGCAGCTACGAGAAGCAAACACACCGTTTCCATTCAACAGCAGCATCCTAGCCGTCGCCATGACAACAACCTCCGACAGGATCTCTGTGGGGCGCGAATGGGGGAGGAAGAGCGGTTCGCACGCACGCACACACACACACACGCACACACACACACACACAAAGAGACGCATACACAAACACACAACCCCGAGGTTGGCAAAAAGTGCCCTAGACTGGAATAGAGAACATGGATCCATGGTCACGGGGTGTGTGTGTAGTCAGCACTGATGTCCTCAGGTTCTCAGAAGGCCGTAACACACCTTCTAGAGCACCACACCCATCCAGCAGCTGGTCCATCACAAGGCCACGCCAAGCAGGACTGAGCAGAACCAAGCGGTGCCGCTACAGAGCTGCAACTATGCTCATATCTCCACGCAAGACATAATTCATGCAGCTCCATCACACACACACATACACCATCCATCATCCAGCCAGCTTCTTTTGTGTACGTGTGTGTGTCGTACCTGTCTCCATGTTGCGCTCTCCTCTGCAGGCTCCTGGGCTGGACGGGGGCAGGTCACTCAGGCCGACTCCGGCTGCCATGGTAGGAGCTGTGGGGCGTGGACAAACACCTCATCAGAGGGGCTGACAGAGCAAACACAACACAGACACACACGCTCGCACAGCGCCTGCGGCGTTGCCTGGCGCACACACACTCGAGGGAGAGAGAGGGAAACGGCAGTGACAGCAGCTCATGTGTCAGGGCGCCGCACCCATGGGAGCTGGGTGGGTGGATCTTCACAGGCCAGCAAAACAAAAGTGTGCTCACAAAAGGTCAAAGCGGTGGTCGCACACACTCGACCTCGGCTCAGACCCCCAGCTGTCCACACATGCACACACGCTGTGATGTGTGTGAGGGAGTGCAGGACATCATCACCGCACACACAATCACACACTCTCAGGTGGGTGAGCTTGCTGTGACTGCAGGGATTCTCAGCTTGATTCCTGTGGCCCAGTGTGCGTGCATGCATGCGCGTGTGTGTGTGTCTGTATGTGTGTGTGTGTGTGTGTGGGCGGGGTCAGGCTGTTGAATGATGGATGGAGACTGTGCAGCGTCTTGTCTTACACATGTGGTGTGCGTGGCTGAGTGTCTACATCAAGTATTGACGAGCACCCCGATCTGCTTCCGGGATGACATCATACAGCATGGCCGAGCAGGACACCTCACACACACACACACACACACACACACACCCACAGACACAGACACGTCTGCTGAGTTTGGTGGTGGGGGAGGAGGAACATTCAGAAAATAGTAGAATGCTCTCGAACGCTTTCAAAAATGGCTGAAGAAGGTTGGGACACCAAAGATGGAGGTCAGATGGAAATGGTGTCCCTCTGAGAGCTCCTCTGAAGCCTAGGACCAGAAGAACTTCCAATCCACTTCTGCAGCCACATCATCCTAATCAACTCAGCAAAGAACCCACAGGAACCTTCCGTAAAAGAGAAAGCCTGATAGGGTCTTGGTCTTTGCTAGCGTGGACCTGATCAGCTCCATCATCCTAACAATGTTCAGGTGGTGTAGCACCACAGGACGCCATTCCACATTCCACATGCTACACAAGCTTCTCAGCAACTTCTCAACAATTTCGAGCTGCAACAGCGTCAAGCTACACAGTTAGACTCAATATATGGCAGAACACAGGAACAAGTCAGATTTCGCTCTTGATTTCCAGGCAGTGGAGAAACCTGAAGGGATCTGGTTGTTAGATAAGAGTTGCTCCGACCACGCTTTGGTTGAGGCACAGTGAGAGACAAACTAGGACGACAAACTGCTCCTAGTATAGATGGAGCACGGAATAGCGCGCGCACACACACACACACACACACATACATACACACACACGTGCGCACACACACCCACGGCTGCAGGGATGTAAGCACAGTAGCCGGTGCTGATGCTGCACGCTCGCTGCCCGGCTATAGCTAACGCTAGCCGTGTGTCGTTCCGAGGCCGGCGGGCAAGCTCACCGTGGGCTTCTCCTCTGAGTCCACACTTTGTCCCGAAAGCTTCGGCATCCTTTTATCCTCCTGACGTCATAGCCGCCGCGTCTGCGTCGCCACATCGTACGGAGCCCGGTGCCGCTAGCCGGCTAGCTAGCCAACTAGCTTAGCTAACCGACTAGCTGTCATGTGAGCGCGGAGCCCCGCCCCCTAATCGATGCCCTGATCGGCTCCGTGTCTACGACGCCCGTGACTGTCGGCGGCTCAGCGTGAGTGTGGTGCGGTCCGCTCGCTTTGTGACGTAACGCACAAACGTAAACATTGGAGTGACGTCAGACACGGGATGTTGGTAGGACCGTGAACGCATCAGCAGACGCTCAGCCCCGCTGCTGTACACTTTGTTTGGAGAGGAAAGCGCTGGAAGCTGGACCTTCTCAGCTCCTATCGTCATCTCCATCTGCTGCAGCAGGGTGGTGTCCACATCCAATAATAACCCTCTGCACGGATATGTCAGAAGATGGAGATCAATGATTATAAAAAATGGACCATATCAATTCATATGATTCCGTGCATAGATTATATAAAATATCTATCTATCTATCTATCTATCTAAAATAATCTGAGGGTGCCAGAGCAGCGCACAGCACATGTGAGGAGCTTTGTGGACAGAACACACGCTATAGTCTCTCGAGAGACATCGGGAAATATACAGGGGACTACATAGTGACCACTAGGTGGCGCTGGCAGCATGTTGTGTATGACAGCGAAGATTCATTCATTCGATGGATGAATGAAAGCTCTCCACTGCTCTTTTCTCTTCTTCTCTGCGCATCACTGCCCCGTCTCTTGTTGTGGCGCCCCCCTGCGGCTTCCCGATGGAGCAGGGCGCAGCCTGAATTCTGAGATATGATCAGAGGGAGGCGCTATACTCACATCTTACACAGCGCCATGTGTTTGTGGCACAGTGGTGCCGTTCAATTCGAGGGAGAGAGAAGGTCTGCTGATGGAAACGCCTAACTAGAACATTAGCCTTCCTCCACCCATCCATCCTCCACCCTCCATCCATCCATCCAGACACACACACACACACACACACACTTAAAGGGCCGCATTTCTGTAAAACAATTCCAGAACTTTGTTTTTTTTATCCACCCAACCAAGCACAACAGAGCCCACTAACCCAGCCCAAGCTTACCCCAGATGTGGTCCTAAGTTTCGGCCCAAACTCAACCCAAGGCTCAGTCCAAACCCAGCCGAAGCTATAGCAAACATACACACAGGGCTGAACAAGTTTTATTGCTTGATTATTAGTTATGGGAATGATTTAACCCTGTTAGCCCCGTTCTTAGCCCAGAAGCCACCAGCCGCTCCTCCATGCTCCCAGCCGAGATCTACCTATATCAGGGGCGGGCAAACTACGGCCCAGGGGCTCCATCAGGCCCGATGGCCTTTTTGATCCGGCCCGCCAAAGATTGGTACAGAATGCACAATTTTGATTGCATTCAAAACAAACAACAAAATCCACAACAACAAAACTAACACCAGATTTTGATGCACAGCAAGCAAAGATGGGGCAAAAACAAAACTGGTCCTATAAGAAGAAAATAATGTTACACTGTAATTCTTTTTTTTTTCAGTCTCCGTTTGATATGATGTCACGTTTTTCTAATGCGGCCCGTCTGCCAAGATTTAAAAATCCATGTGGCCCCTGAGTTGAGATGTTTGCCCACCGCTGACCTAAATCACATCAGCCAGGGGCGGGGGAGGGCGCCCCCTGCGGGTCTATTGTGACCCCGATGGATGAACCCCTGTCCCCGGTCGTCCTTTCCTGGGACCGCGGGGGTCCGAATTCTGCTGGCCGCCTTCCTCCAGAACATCATCTCCACCACCTCTTCCTCCTCCTCCTCCTCACCTGGACTTTCTCTCCTGCGCTGCGCCCTCATGCAAATGAGTTCGGCGGTTCCGCCGCCGCTCGCAGGTTCGGCGGAGAGGAGCCCCGGAGCAGAGGAGGAGCCTCGGCGCTCTTAAAGCCAGAACTTCATTCTGCTCCTCACAAGCCGACGAGAAGCACTCAGCCGCTCTCAGCCACCCCCACCCCCCGCCGCCGTCTGTCCCATAATCCTCCCGTACCTCGAACCGAGCCAATGCGGTGCCGCGGTTCCTAGAAACCCGGAGCGGAGGCGCCGAGGAGCAGCTGGACCGAATCGAACCCGCGGGAGGGGTTTTCGTCTGACCAGCGGCGGCGATGGTCCGCGAGTGAGCCGAACCATGCAGCATCACCTGGACCTCGGGGCGCACTTCTACCCGCCGGAAGTCCCGCCGGACCACAGAACCCACCGGTACCGGAGCTTCATGATCGAGGAGATCCTGACGGATCACCCGGAGCACAAAGCCGCGTCCGCGCCGGCCGGAGAGCTGCTGAAGTTCGGAGTCCAGGCCCTGCTGTCGGCCCGGCCTTTCCACAGCCAGCTGGGTAAGACGAGGCCCGCAGCGGGGTGAGGACGGGCCGGCCGAACCCGGACCGAGTGTGTGTGAGAGGGAACGAGGCTCGGTGTGTGAAGAGTGAGTGTGTGCGTGTGTGTAGTGAACGTTTCCTTCTTCGAATCCTCACCGGTAACGACTCAGAGGCGTTTGGATTTAGTTTATTTCCCACAATTTTACAAAGGTCACACGCTTACACAATATTATGACCAATTATTTGACATAATGTTACATTTTCCCCTTTCACACATTATTATTTACTGATTTATTTACAGATTTATTCACAAAGACACAAAGAAAATTCAAAAACTGCGCTGCGCCCTGCGCGGAGTCGAACCGCTCGGGCCGGGCCAGTGAGTGTGTGTGTGTGAGCCGGGCCGTGATACCGTGATACAGCGATAGTTGGTCGGGTTCGACCCGGTATCACCGACCCGGGTTCGCATTGGTTCTGCTTCTTTGGGTTTTTACGTGAATCTGTGCGGCCCGTTAAGTGTAACAGAGAAGAAAAAAACACATTAAGAATATTAGTGTGAAAACACACACACACACACACACACTCACACACACACACACACACACACACACACATACACCTTCTGTACAGGGCCGCTGTTTGTGTGTGCTGCCGTCCTGAGCCGCCCGTGTGTGTGTGTGTGTGTGTGTGTGTGCGTGTGCGTGTGCGTGTGCGCGCGCGCGCGTGTCCCCGCAGTTCTGAAGGAGCAGAGCGGCCTCCTCAAGTTCCCGCTGCCGCCCCTCGGCTGCCCGCTCGGCCCCCCGCTGCTGGCGGGG
>OMPJ01040743.1:0-12160 GCA_900312935.1 Carapus acus
ATATATTTAATATTTAATATGCAGTATCTGCTGTTTCTATCAAATTGCATCCCCACCCCCCAGATTGGCCAGGGAGTGGGGGGTCCTCAGGGTTGATCTATAAGTTTCAGGACCCCAAAAAGGTTGAGAACTACTATTGTACAGTATATGAACTAATGGGACACAATAATGATAAAGGATAAAACCACAAGTTGCCATACGCTGGTAAATCGGGCACAGTAGGAAGGAGGACATACCTGACTCTGTAAAGCAAGAATCCAATCGCATCATTTCGAGGAGGTGCTCCAGAATCTTCTCTGGAGTCCCTGACATAATGGTGTATCTGGAGCAACACAGAATAAAAACACATCCTTCACTAATCAAGATAAAACACTGTCTCCTAATGCTTAATGACATTGCCAGGGCCCTCAAGTGATTTGCGTTACTGGCCCTGTGTGTGTGTGTGTGTGTGCGTGCGTGTGTATGTGCGTGCGTGTGTGTGTGTGTGATTGCTTCATTTGATAACAATCCCATTTACAATCACAGAGTTCTTGGCCGGGTGAAGATTAGAGGGCACGAGGGCTGAGCACCACGAGAGAAACCGGCAAATGTCAGGGCAGCCGGCGTACGAATAAACGCTGTGGCGGCATCAGGAGAGGGAGTGACGGGCCGTGTTATGTCCTCCCCACTCTGAGTGGGTTGGGGGACCTGGAGTGCCGCACTCTTGGCACTTTTTTTTTTTTTTTTTTTTTTTGCGCGAGGAGCAGAGTTGATTAGGGGGCAACCCCTCACGGTGTGATTGTGACTTCCCAGGGCCGGCTCTCCCCTCGAGGTCCAGGCCCTCATTACCATTAATGTGTGTGCGTGCAGCAGCTCACTGACAGATGCCCGCTGTGAAGGACACACTCGCCCACTGCACTGCGCTATGTCCTGTATTGGGTTCAGTAGTTTTCTGAATACACACAAATCCTACAGCGATTAAAACCAAGTAGAAAGAGCTGACGGAGCCACAGGACTTCCTCAAACCTTGTGCGTCTTTGCTTATCTTAGGGTGGAACTTCCCTCGGACCCTTACCCTTTACACTTACCCTTTACCCAGTTGGAGTGTGGCACATGATAAGGCATAAATATTCACGTCCCATGGGGAGACGACAAAACAATAAGGACCACTAACGAATTCGGAGGGGTCCAAAAATATCGCCAAAGGCAGTGACGTGCGGGAAAGGGAGGCAAGAGAGGCCTTGCCTCACCTGTCACCTTGGGAACAAAATAATGTAAAAGGAGGAAATTAATTAACTGATTTTAACTGAAATTAACTGACTGATTTTATTTTTCTACCATAACCCGTAAACTGCTGCCAATCAAATGGTGATTAAGCAACTCTATAGGGTTCACAGGCCTGTAAATCTGATTGTGAGAAGGTCAGTGCCTCACCAGCCATGAACCTCACCGCACGTCACTGGCCAAACGTAATAAAGGAAGGTAAGGCAGATAAGTTAGTTTCAACTGTCGTTTTCTGCTTGAACATCACGTTTCAACGCAATTTCATTTACCATAATTACGAAGTGAGGTATGGCAGAGAGAACAAATCAATGAACAACGAGAGGTGTGTGTGTGTCCAGTGTTTGCGGTACTGTGGAACGTATAGGTGAGCTGAGCAGGAGACAGAATAAGTTTAAGAAGGACATCTACTTGTAATTGGAACTCGTGGCCCCGTGGATGGAAGCTCGGCCGCTGCTGAGGCTCTTCTCTAAGACCAGAACATCCTGATCGTGCTCCTTTAGGCGCACCGTGTTGGCCTCTACATCCTTTACAAACACACACAAACAAAAACACACACATACACATAAAGAGCATCAATTTCAAACGCAGTCATTGGTCAAATGTGCTCAGATGGTAGATGGAAAATGGAAAATGCTCAGGGCTTGACAAGCGAGCTCTGCGGGTGAGTAATTCATTCTCGGCACAGATTTTGAAACATTCAGAGTTTTACAAGCCACACACCCTATCCTGCATCATATATTATCCACTTGTCCTTCTCGACAAAGATAACTGCCACTCCGCAGCCGTATCCAAGCCGAGGCAGTAAATTATTCATGAACGTGCTGCCCCCCTGATGGACTTTTCCATCGTGTTTGTATCTCCTGCTAATTAAATGTAGGCCTGCTGTCTGTGTTCTCTCTGAAGTCACACGAGTCATTGATGGAATCACTGAGGTAATAGTTACCGCTATCCCGCAGGAAAAGAATCGATTCTTTAGTTGCGGTGGTTTTGGAGTTGCAATGCCAGATTCAGCCACTGGACGGCACTGGTGTCATTTACAGATGTCAAGAACAGACACTCACTCTCAGGATCCTGTTGAAGTCCTCCTTGTCCACCCTCAAGAAGTGACAGTTGTCCTCTCGCAGCACGATGGAGGCAGCGCGGGGGGCGTCATTGACCAGAGCCAGCTTCCCAAAGTCGTCTCCTTCGTGCAGCGTGCAGACGACGCCCTGCAGAGCGCCACATATGGGTGAGCGCACCGAGTCTGGGATCTACCGGGTTTTCATCTGATGCAGTGAAAACGTACTTTTCCATAGATGACAACATTGACGGAGCCCTTTAGGATGATATACCACGATGTGCCCTCTTCACCTTGATTGAACACTGGGACATAAATAAAAGAGACAAACCAGACAGACAATCACTTCCTCAGAGCTGTTGGCTATAACTTATAATACAAATGGCACGCTAAGAGGTTAAGAGTGCAAAGAAAGTCCGTATAACAGCACTTACATACTGTTCCTGCTTTGGCATGGGACTCAAAGATCAGCACTCCTGCGAGCTCTCGCTTCACCTGCACACACACAGCAGCAGACACAAGCTTTGTTTTGACTTCACTCGCTTTCTGGATACCTCAGGTTTGACTTGGCTGCTTGAGTTCACTCGACAGTCACACGTTTGGCAGTAACTCTCACTGTACTGGTTTTTAATTTGAATTCTGGGTTAGCATAATATTGATTTTGCTAATGTACTTTCAACCTGTGGCTGTTGAACGGGAAATGGTGGTGTGTTCCTACAAGGCTGAGTCTTTGCCCAGGTCTTAAAATTGTGTGAGCACCAGTTCCAATCTGCCTCTGACCTGCCAACACCTGATGAGAGCGATCGATCTGGTTCTGGGTCTTCGCTCCACTCCAGGCGTCGGATATAGACGTATAGTGGGGCGCAGCACCGGGACCACTCAGGAGGATTTATTTACAAAGCATAAATCCAGACGTTTATGGGGCTGTGATACGCTCAGTGGTGTGAGTACACGTGTGCATGTGTGTGTGTCCTGCCCTGGCTGTGAACATCTAACGGGGGTAACAGCTCCGGACACCCCCGACCCCTCGTTGCGATAGCTCATGGCATCGCAGCGCACACACATGCACGCGCGTGCACACACACTCGCCAACAATCCCCCCGGATGACTGCTTTGGAATCTACAATTGTCACTTGTTACACAAGGGGTCTGACGCTTTGGAGGGAGTGAGATGTGAAGCTATCATGCTGTACTCGTTATTCTCACAGGTTTTTT
Organism: Carapus acus; assembly: GCA_900312935.1. Taxonomy (NCBI): domain Eukaryota; kingdom Metazoa; phylum Chordata; class Actinopteri; order Ophidiiformes; family Carapidae; genus Carapus; species Carapus acus. The sequence continues at coordinate 3,536 of OMPJ01040743.1, forward strand.
TATAGAACGCATAATTAAGCCATGTGATTTAATCAGCAACAGCCGATCGAAGCAGTCAGACGGGAACACATTCAGCGATGTCCTCAAGACACACATGAGTAACAAGGACGTAACTAGCAAGTGAGAAAATGGGTACTACAAGTAGTATCAGTGGTGGTAGTAGTGGTTGTAGTAGCGGTGGGAATAGAGAGAGTGTAGTAATAATGAAAATGCAGGATGCTATGGCAACTTATGGAGTAAAATGTGCTTAATAAGTAAATGAATTTACAATATGTTCATGGGTATATATAACATATGCAATCCTAATTGACAAAGTCAGTGAGAGATATTTAGTATCGCAAATTTTTTTTCCAAAATCGAGGCAAAATGTATGTGGCTTGTCAGGGGGAACCGAATCTAAATGAGTAGTATTTTTAGAGCAGGAGAGTACTAACGAGTGCTGCATCAGTACTCACAGTGGTAGACAGGTGAGACAGGGCTTTAATATGGAGCAGCTCCTCGTAGATGATCTCCAAGTCAACCGCCGTTCGTTCTGAGGGGCTGAGAAAGACAAAACACACTCCAGTACGCACGGCGATCCGCTAGACATGCACACACACACCCGTCTGCCTCCCTCAGAAACTCACTGCTTCCTCAGAATCATCCTCATGTGGGCGTCAGGCCCGATCTGGGAGAGGAAGAGCAGGGTGTCCTGCAGCTCCTCCAGGCTCTCCTTCCTCTCCTTCTCGCCGGGCAGGGGAGCATCCTCCACTTCGTCCTCCAGGAAGCGGTAGAAGAGATACCTGTCCTGGAAACCTAGCTCCTGCTCCACTGCATTATAAAACACACACAAACACACACACGCAGACACAGTCATATTCTGTCCAGCTTCCTCCCACTTCACACCTTCCACCTCACACACGTCTCACCGTGGTTGAGAACGCCTTCTTCCAGTAGAACCTGCCACATGCCCACGGCCTGGACGCGGGAGTGGACGCGAGCGCTCTGCTGCATTTGCCAGTCCACCAGCTCCGTCCCCACACAGCATCGCCTAGAGCAGGGGTCAACGACCTTTAATAGAGCCAGTTTTCACGAAAAAGAAAACACTGGGAGCTGCTAATACTTTTTGACACATAAATGCCTTTCAGCACCTCTCCTATGGACAGCCATCCGACTCTATTATGCACCAAACACAGCGTCGGTACGAAGCCAGTTTCATCTTTACACAGGACTGTAACCTGTCCCCTGTAAGGCTTGAGCAGGGGGGCGCGAATGAATATTTTCACCTCTCCCAGGCATGCAGCAAAGCGTTTATTTATCAATTTTCCCCAAGCCATGAAGAGACGCAGTCCGAGGGTTGAAGGAGCGGCGGATTGCTGAGTGCCGGCCCAGAGGCACGGAGCACACACACACCGCCGTCATCATGATGCGCTGATACAGCTGAGAGCAAGAACTCATCCTCTGCTGTGATCTATCAAAAGATGTCTCAATCTTCGCCCTCTCCAGACAGCGAGAGGTGCGACCCACCTGTATGTCTTCAGGTGGTACTTCCTGTCTCGGATCATGTGCGGCGCCCAGGAGATGATGGCGTCACGGAGGACTTTTCCTGCACGCAGTATCTTCTCTGAGGGCACCTGGCGGATGAGAGGAGGAGGAGGTGGGGCATATCGCAACAAGGACCGGAGGACACAGAATCCATCAAGCTCTTGAGGAGATGTGGTTTTACGGGCCTCACACACACGATCGGCCTTACTACCTGAGAAATGCGTTTAGGATGGAGTTTAGCTGGATTGTCAATGAATGACTTCTGCAAAATAAAGCCAAACAGAAAAGGGGTTGGATCGCAAACAAAACAGAAAGCAAATCACAACAACAGTTTAGGGTGATGATGTGGATGGATGGACAGATGCAGCGCACGGTCCCTAATTTGAAATGTTGCGTGAAATGAGTCATTTGTCCTCTTTCTGCAAACTGTGCCATTTTAAACTCACACATCTGACATACTGACTTGACAATTTATAGATCTTATTGTTAATAATGCCTTCCCAGCATGTTGTCATTGCTGATGATAACATAAAGTGGCGATTATGTGTGTGTGCGTGTGTGTGTGCGTGTCAAGTACAAGCGGTGACATTTAAAATCCATTCTGCTTCAGATAATTGTTCATACGTGTGGTAAATGTGCATTTGTGTGTAAGCTATGAAGTCTCATCATTTATTTACCAGACAATCAGTCCACTCAGGAGCCAGGGAACCATAAATATCATTATATAGGTCAAAGTTAGGGCAGTAACTCATTACATAACAGGAAAACAGCTCATCGATTTTTATTTTTACTCCGCTGAACAATCTTGACTGGTTAAACATGGAAGGTTGAACTTTGAAGCCCCGCGCGACCTCAGAGAGGACAAAGCACAATAAATCTGCGGTACAGCGGCGTCTTATCGGCCCGGCGGGCAGGAAATGCCCCCCAGGAGCAGGACAAGGACAGGAAATGTCAAGGATGGAGGCAAGACCAAGTTTAAACAAACACCACATTCCACACCTACTGGCATGCTTTGCTGTTACATCACGCCAAATGTCCAAAGAGTTTATAAATAGTTCCATGAGGTCTACCGATAACACTCAGCATCTCCCTCCTTCAGAACCGCATTGAGAACACGGATTACAACAGAATGGAGAAATTACCTTGGTGTGATTGTTGGAGGCTGAAACAAATGAGTTGTTGCTTATGTTTTCTTTTTCTGGCATTCCTGGATGGGAGAAGAAAACCTCATGTTAGTAAGACTTGTGAAAAATAAGGGTACCTAACCCCAACCTGCTCAGGGCGCTGACATCAGTTTCCCCAAAAACTGATGTCTGAAGTGTTTTTGAATCGTCCTTGTGCGGGATAGGGGAACTCGAGCCCTCAGGTGAACCCGTGAGGCAGCAAACCCATTAGCACAGTCGCACCAAAAATAAGAACAACGTGAAAAACCCTTCACCAAAACAACAAATGACTCCTTGGATGAGTAGTTTTAGCAGCATAAGAAGTCAAAGTATCCTCTTAAAGGATGACAAATATAAGTCCCCATTATCTGGAGCATCTCCGGTCCTCTTGCCTGCATGTGAATCATGTGAATCATGTGAACCAAGAACTCAATGATTTCCATGTTTGCTTGATTCATTTAGTTGTGGCCTATTTATTCCAGTGGCAATCGCAAAAGAAATAATCTTCCACGGCTTCTGATTTAGCACAGTCATTTCCTGTCATGCAGGTCTGAGAAAGCTCTTTGTGCTGAAAAACAAGGAGGAAAGAAAGTGATAAGTGACTTTTGCGTCCGTTTGCTGGGTGGGTGGGCATCCTTCGCGTGTTTTGAAGCCGTGCTTGTGCCAAGAGATGCTCGAGGACATACAGGATAATCACGCGTGTATAGCCACAATCCTGAATCTCTGCTATACTTAGGCTCGCCATTCAGACTGCTGATACCACGAAAAATGGGCACAAAACCATCATAATGCACTGAAAGGCGAGCACAGGCTGCTCAAACATTGCTGCTCGAGGCTTTGGGCTTACTGTATATAAATAGCTTTACGTGTATTTATGGCCGATGCATGCAGTGAGAAATATTGGTGCCTTCATTTTGACAAATGAGTCTCACAGTTTGGACCACCCACACACTGAGGAAACAATATCTAACAGGAAAAAGACTGCTTACACGGGGCGCTGTCAATCATACAATTTTTGTAAGCTTTTGTTCGATCGACTTGTGAGGGAAAACACTTGAATTCTTGAGAGTGGTTCCGTCGCAGTCCTCCCCGTGTAGCTCGCAGTTAATTGAGGTGAACCGAGCTAGACTGGCTGAGGCGAAGCAAACGACAGCTGGTGGTGAAAAAAAGCTGTCAGAGCACAGAGAGGCAGCTCGGGAAAGTCTGGAAAACTTTCACGAGAATAGGAAATAAGAGCAAATGCGTAGTTAGCGATCTCCATCGCTTCTTCCCATGATTCCCCCTTGTCTTCGTCTTTGTCCTTGTATGCGAGAGGCCATTCATGTCCACAGCTAACTACATTGATGCGGAAGAATATGAAAACCAGCACACAGCAACAAATACTGAATTCCTCAGACCTCAGCCAGCTCTGTGATCCTCAGCATGAGGCAGCCAAAACGTGCTGGATCATCACATTTCGGCAGCGAATCGGAGGGGTAATTAATCAAAACTCTGCTTGCAATTAAAAAATACTGCAAAAGCAATTATGGAGTGATTAATGATGAAATATAAATCTATGTCTTGGAGTATGCCATTATTAGGCAAATGAATTTCACTCAAATGCAGTACATAAGCTCTGAGAAGGAAAGATTTCCACACTAGCATTTTGCAGTACCTTCTACCTGGTACTTCACTCGCAGTATTCCCTGCCAAAGCTGCAGCGCGAGGCCATTGCCAATCACATTCTGTGCGCTGTGTGCTGCTCTCCATCATTTTTATGGCAAGTGACTCTGAACCAGTTAGGGCCCTCTGTTTGAGCCCAGCCCGGACAATATTGAGTTAACTCGCAACATAAAGGCAGAAATGGCAATGCCGGTCTTTCTCGCGACGTAACAGGAGAAAGGTGGGAGAGCTATGAAAAAGAAGAAAATAAGGAGGGAGAGTATGATCGGCGATGCCGCGGGGGAGTCAGTCAGTCTCAAGTGAAAGCAAAGAACTTTTGAGGACATGGAAATAAAATAGATTTTCCCATCGATGGCAAAACCAGCAACTGTTAAACCTAATATGTTTACTCCTCAATTTCCTGGATCACCAGCTTTCATTTCCTGAATCACCAGATCAACTGATCAATAAAGGACTTACGTACTCGCCATGTTCTGCGTGCAGTATTACAATCATTATGTTGTGCAGTGAACGCAACCTGCTTGTTACTACACATTCGCAGAGAAACTCTGAGGAAACACCAACAGGCAGTAACCAAGACATTAATTTATGCACTAGCTTGGTGTACTTTTTCAGACACAAGCACTGACAAAAGAAGACGCTGTACTTACTGTCGCTGCTGTAACCACTTTCCATCACACGGTAGTGAGGGGCAAGCAGTCCTGCCATGTAAGGATGATATTTCTGGAGGAATGGGAAAAGGAATTAAAGTTGGTGATACTTTTTGTGGTTTCACGAATGCTAACAGAACAATGTCGAAGTAATTTTTTGAGTAATCCATTAGGGATGTCCGATATTGGCTTTTTTGCCGATATCCGATATGCCGATATCGTCTAACTCTCAATTTCCGATACCGATACCAACCGATACCGATACATCAGACGCAGCTTGATGAGGTGCGCCGGTAGACGCTTCAGGAGCGCATCGGCACTGTTTCGGTGTAACGCAAGCATTATTTTATCGGTTTTAAAGCAAAAAAAGATAAAAAAAATCCGATGCCGATATTACATTCTTATGCTAATATCGGGCCGATAACATCTCCATAATCAATTGATTCGTTGGTAATATCACTCATTTGTATTCTTCAAGTTCTTCAAGGCATTTCTCCCTCTATGCTCCCTTGTTGTAAGCGCGCTCTGCCCAATGAGTGAAAACGCCTCCTTAAGCACCCATTTTGAGTTCTCTGGCTAAGGGCATACAAACCTGGTAAGTAAGGAAGTGTCTGTTGACATTTTCTTGTTCATTGGCCTTTATGTGTAAATGGGTCTTAAGGGCTCGTGATTTGGAGCTAGAGGAGATAAACCATAAACTGCGTGTTTATTTTCAATCCCATCCCTTCCTGAGCTTAATTAGAGCAAATATATTTGTCGCTTCGGAAATGTCGCGAAACCGAATCTTGGTTCCTTGGTCGTGATTGACTTTGTTGTCAATCCGCTCCTTTTTAATTTCCCCTCTCTTCCCTTGCCTGAACATGTTGTGCCGAGAGCTCGTCAAAGCTCCGAGAGCAACAACGGAAACGGGAAACAAAGCATGACAGCAGAGCTGTAAGTGGCTTTGTACCGTCACCGTTTTGCCCCGAAGCACCGAGGATGTTACATAAGAAATCATACTGCACGCATTTGTGCGCTTAGAAATGTCATGGCTCATGACTACGGCCGCATGTCGAGGTCAAACAGAGCAATCTCAGAGCCTCACACCGACGGAATAACATCAGCAGCAAAGCAAGATGGCCATGAGATGGCCAGAGAATGTACAACAGAATTCTCAGGAATTTTTCTGAGACAAAAAACAGAAATTTTCTATGCTATCCAAGGTCCCGAACGTGAGACATCTCACTCTGTCGGTATGATGTACATAAATATCGTCATCCTCTGGGGTACACTGCTAATCCATGTCAATTTTATCTTGATTGCGTGTTTGTTACATTAGATTATTGGATAGCCAAGTTCAAAATCGATTCACGCTCAAAGTCAAACTGGTCATGTGGCAAGAAAGACGTAAAAGGTGATCAGCGAAAATCTGACTGAGATCTTCCTTGCGACTAGCTGCTCCCTCTCTAGTGGTTCACAGGAGATGCGAGCTAAAGCGACAACTCAGTCGGTCAGCCGCTATGTGTTGGTAATGTTCTCCCAGATGTTCAATTCAATTCTACCCTCTGAAGTCACTTAATCACTTTAGAGTCCCCTTAGAGGCACAGAGCCTTTTTCCCTCGATTAAGAAGCCCTTCTAAAACGCCGGAGTGACCTCAGTTTTTAAAAGCCTCTCTCCTAATCTGTATCGTCGCTGGCAGGATAAATAAAACCCATTAATGGAGGCTTCACACTCAGATTAGGCAAAAGAAATATCAGTGTGCCATTAATTATTCAAGGTTAATAAGTGCAACCAAACAATGGAAAAACCTTGGGAGCCAAAAGGAGATTGCCCTTCGTCTTTGTCAACAATTAGAGGATTTAGGATTAGGGGAGGAGCACTTCAATTTAACAACACACAAACAAATGAAGTCTTCCCCTCCGAGTCAATAAAGCCGGTTTCCCATGGGGGGCTAACCGCACTTGGCAGTAGGGGGTAGGAGGGAAGGGATGCTGGTTTAGACCAGGATCAGACTTACAGTCAGGTGTGTGAAAAGCACTCTGCGTATATTTTGTTAGTAATGACGTCCCTCATCCCTTTGGCAGACACAGGAGGTGTTTGCGCTAAAGGACAGAGGTCCCACCTCCTCCTCCTCCTACACGCAAAAGGATGCACTCAGATGTACTGTATTATCGGACTGGGAGATCTCAAATATGCAATTTAGGTGTCTGCTCAACTTAGGTGTCACCATAACTGAAAAAATCCTAGCGACGCTAATTTCAGAGACCAGTAACAGAAGCTGACACTGCTCAAGTAATGTGACGATGACAAAAGAAAAAAAAATATCAACATGGGACAGATGAGATTATTGTTATTATTACTGTAGAAAATGTGACGCAGACATCTTTTAGGGCTCCAAACACCTGGAGCACAGGCGAGGGGTCCACATATCTTAGTAAGAAGGAAAGAGTAGGCAAGCGTCTAAAACAATTACGATGTTTCTGTTTTTAAAAAGTTAGTTTATTTGACTATCTGCCATGCAGGGATACTTGTCATGGTAGGTGGAGCCCGGCATGCTGGGTAATGTCGCAATACAAATTCTGTAATTGAGGGTCAAGCACTTCATCACCACTTTATCATTATCAATGAGTCATTATCTAAAAGTGTTTTTTAGGTGATTTATGCAAATTGTGGTGCAAATTACAAAGCAGTGTCAATATAGGCATTGAACGCATTTGAAAGACAGATAGATAGATAGATAGATAGATAGATAGATAGATAGATAGATAGATAGATAGATAGATAGATAGATAGATAGATAGATAGATACAGTAGATAGATAGATAGATAGATAGATAGATAGATAGATAGATAGATAGATAGATAGATAGATAGATAGATAGATAGATAGATAGATAGATAGATAGAGAGGGAGGGAAGGAGGGACGATAGATAGATAATCTGCATCTGACTCTAACACCTATGACTATATCTCATATGCTATAAAAACCGAAAATTATAATATTGGCTTCAAGGTTAATCACGTCTTGCCAATACCATTCAGACATAAATCGGTCACCATGCTCAGATAAATCTCGCCCTCTCTGTACGACCATGTAAGAGATCACCTCAGTGTGTCCGCGTGTTTTCACTCCTCTCTCACTCTTTCACGCTTGATCAGATTTTTTGCTTTGTGAGCATCACTCTGGATGAATGCTCGCGTGTACATTGAATAATTCACCCCAGATTACATAACCTAGATAGTGCCAAACAGCTCCCGAGACATTCAGACATTACTTTGGACATATGCGCATGACGCCATTTGTGAAAACAACTTGCAGACTTTACCCAACTCCTGCATAATAAGCATCTCCTAAAATCTAAGGGGAAATTTTTCTTATTTTTTCCTTTTTTTGAGAGAGGGCAAGATCCGTTTTGGATTGTATTTGAATTTTCAAGATTCAAAAATATTCCTGACAGCTCCGTACCGATTACAATTCTGTAATTGCTATTCTTTCATGTAATTATGATATCTGTATATATATAAAAACTTCAGCAAACATTACCTGCTGGCAGTTAACTCCCAACTGTCAATGAAGTGGTGGAGGTCCTCCAAACTCTCATAATCCAGGCAGTAAATCAGTCCAATATCAAGAGTTCCCCAGTG
>OMPJ01040744.1:0-10042 GCA_900312935.1 Carapus acus
GTATTGACATAAAACTGTCCACCAGGGTCTGACGGCGGTGGACTTCACAGACGACTCCAGTCTAATAGCAGGGGGCTTTGCGGACTCCACAGTACGAGTGTGGAGCGTCACGCCTAAAAAGCTTCGGAAGGTTAAATCTGCCGCAGGTATAGTTAATGACTTGACTGCCATACCATACAATGGATGCCACGCTGTGCCCTATTCTGTCTCGCTACCCCTGTCTGCTATGGTTTTGGAAATATCTCACCCAGATTTAATCTCTTCTCGTCTTTCATTTCAGATTTAAGTCTGATTGACAAAGAGTCGGATGATGTGTTGGAGAGGATCATGGATGAGAAAACGGCCAGCGAGTCTAAGATCTTGTATGGACACAGTGGTCCAGTGTATGGTATCAGCTTCAGTCCAGACAGGTAGCAAATCCTCTAAATATATGTAGTCATTGTTCTGTGTGTTTTCTTAAATGTTTCCAAGTTGAAGTAATATCAATCCTTTCATTTCAGGAACTACCTGTTGTCGTGTTCTGAAGATGGAACAGTCAGACTGTGGAGTCTCCAAACATTTACTTGTCTGGTGGGCTACAAAGGTCACAACTACCCCGTGTGGGACACCCAGTTTTCCCCGCACGGCTACTATTTTGTCTCTGGTGGACACGATCGGGTTGCCCGGTAAGGACGACCCTGAGTTTATGAAAAACACGTTACCTGTTTTCTGTGTACTACCTCTAATGCTCTGTTGATTTATTGTTGCCTCTTGCAAGAATTCTCTAATAGTCCATTCTTCACTATCTTTTCCATGCAGGTTGTGGGCGACTGATCATTATCAACCTTTACGGATGTTTGCGGGACACTTAGCCGACATTACCTGCACCCGCTTCCACCCGAACTCCAACTATTTGGCCACGGGGTCATCTGACCGGACGATCCGGCTATGGGACGTCCTTAATGGAAACTGCGTCCGTATTTTCACAGGGCATAAGGTGAGTGAGGACGCTAGAGTGATTTCCCGAATGTCTAGAAGACATCACCCTCATTCTGATTGTCTCTGAACGTTGTCCTACAGGGTCCAATCCATGCGTTGGCTTTCTCACCCAACGGAAAATTCTTGGCATCAGGAGCCACAGATGGCAGAGTTCTTCTGTGGGACATCGGCCATGGACTCATGATCGTAGAGCTTAAAGGCCACACAGACACCATTTATTCTCTCAGGTTCAGCAGGGATGGAGAGCTCCTCGCCTCTGGTAAGGTTTATCAAGATTTACAACTACTTGTATATCTATTTCCCCAAGGCTTTAACATTGATAAGCCACTGCCAGCTATTAATTTGTTTATTTCTGTGTCGAACATTTGCATTCATCAGACCTGAAATTGCATTTGCTTCTGATTTGCAGGCTCAATGGATAACACAGTTCGTTTGTGGGACGCAATGAAGGCATTCGACGATTTAGAAACTGATGATTTCACAGCAGCTACTGGACATATCCAACTACCAGAGAACTCCCACGAGCTCCTGTTAGGCACTTACACGACCAAATCTACACCTGTCATACATCTTCATTTCACCCGGAGGAACCTGCTTCTGGCTGCAGGGTCTTACAATCCATAGGTTATGATGGAAGAAAAAAGAAAAAAAAAAAGGTTCAGGAAACGTGTTGGTGGTTTGGCCTCCCAGGAAGTTGAAAGGTGGAGATAACAAAAAAATGTGACATTGCCATCTGGCTCACGAAGCTGAGCTGTCAACCACGAAGATTAAATTAGGTTTTGCCCCTCCGACAGTCCTCTAAAGGTTTAAAGCCTGAGTTACTGTATGTTGATTTCTCATCCCCATGCCCGATTAGTGCCACTCTTGAATGAAGAGTTTAGGAAGAACTTATCCTACCACTGCCATGACTGTAGCATTGCTGAACATGTCAAAACAACTATGTATCATAGTCTTTTATAATGGTTTACACTGTAAATAAAAAGTTTTTTATGTTTGGGCATTGTCTTTATTGAGAATTGTCAGGAAATCAAACAGTCACATAACATGGAGGACATCAAGCCGTCTGCCTGTGCACATCTTCAAGCCTTAATAAAATGTGGTCCAAATGTTGCCCTGTTTGGGAAAAAAGGAACAATTACATCAAGGGAAAGCTAGTAAAACAAATAGTCGGATTGAGATCATTCTGATACTTACATTGTCACTTTTCTGCTACAGCAGCCTGTTTCTTGGGCTTCAATTTGAAGAACAGTATTATGCCTGCTATTGTGGCGTATGTGGCGAAGACACACTGTGCAATATGAGAACAGTTAAGCACGCTGTCAGATGGTATGGCATGTAGTTCTTGATAATATTACAGAATAATATACAATTAATTTCCTTACATTTCTCCGTCCTGTCAACGTTGTTGAATTGAAGTACTTGGCAATCCCAGTGAACTCATGCTGACCTGGTATTTCGGCCCCAGCCATGATGTCCTATCACAATCAATCAGGTATGAGCGACTCAATTTGCAAAATGATGAACACACTCAGATTGCTGGGTCAGATATCTGAATCTTCAATATCAAATCCTTCTAAATGTGAGGACCACCAGTCTTCACAGAGCCATCGTCCTATGAAGTAGGTTGACAGGTAGGTAGGTACTTAATTGATCCGTTGGTTTAGCGATTGGGATACTAAAGGCCCCAGCAACTCTGAGTGATACAGAAGTCAAGTTAAATTAAGTCACTTTCTCAATCCCCTACGGAAGAAATGTAACAATTCATACTCGTGACTATCAAGAACATATACGGATTTACATGCAAATGCACACAATTAATCATCACCAACACATCCGTTCGTAAGTGTCAGGTCACAGCGGCGATTTAGAGTAAATATTGATGCTAAATACCAATTTTCTCATTTGCACATTCTGTCCTGACACTTGGACCCGCTGATTGCAACAAGCACCCTGCTCACACTTCACTATGGACGTTAGCGTGCTATATTAGCCCACCAACGTCAAAGGAGTCGCTGCCTCGTTTTCAAATCGCTCGCTGCAACACTTTCTCCAGCCACTATTAAAGAAAACTGCGTATAGTGGAAAAATGAAAGTTCGTTCACTTACTTGTATCTCAGTGTTGCTTGTCACTACCTTAGCTACTGTCCCCTGGAAGCCTAGGCTGCGTAGGTCACCTTTCACGGAGGCCGCGATGGTAAACACCCCGGATGTCCCGCCTACTTGCCGCTAGCCAATTACCCATGAAAAGCACCATAAGTCAATCTGAATAGGCTCTACCTACCACTAGAACACATCCGCTGAATGGTGGTTAAAGCTGTCAATCATTTTTTCTTGACTGTGATTGGAGGATGTTTCCCACACCGGAATAGGTTTGCTTTCCGGTCGCTATCATCATGGCATGCGACTGATCAACACATGTGAGTGAGGCTATGCACAAACTTTGTCGTTAAATGTTATGCTGTGCCTCACAAGAGAGTTTTAGGCTCATATCAACGGGTGGTATTACTTGTATCGTTGTTTTGTTCGGTATTGTCGGTACTGTTTAACACTTATTCCAAAGTGTGATAAGTGTTAGCTACTATTTTAGTACCGAAGCACGATTACAAACAATCGAATTTACTTCGTCGTTTTTCTGAGAGGCCTTTCACATGTACGTATTGGTGATCGTACGTGAAATTTCATTGTCTATTTAAGTCATCTCGTCTCATAAACGTGTAGCCCACTGATTGCGTTTTGATTCAGTCTCGCCTTGTTTCTGTATTTTACAGTAATTTAACTGATTGTGATAATTCCTATTTCAGAGAATTGAAACGACAACAAGAGCAACCAATATGTCGTCTCTCGAGGAGGACTTTCCCCGAGGAGGGATAACGAAAAAGCCCACTGAAAGTAAAGTGGTGGTGCAACGTCCAGAAGTGGACAACCTTTTCAAGGTAGGCATCTGCAGTCAGATTTTACAATTTTCATTCAACTCTGCTGGTTGAAAATTTGCCCAAGCAAAATACTGCAAAGTTCATTGTAGCCCAGCCAAAGATCGCTCCATCCAGTGTGACTGAATGTCGTATTGGATCGTCCTTTCCAGACAGTTGAGCCCAAAGAAACAAAGAAAAGAAAAGGAGCAGCAAATGATGACAAAAAGAAAGTCAAGAAAGCAAAGACAGATAAGGAGCCAGCTGCTCTGACACTCAACACTGCAGCCAAATGTGTGGAAATCCTACATCAGAAGGTAACAACCATCTCAGTTTTTAAAATAATGTCTCAGAGATACAGTTGAGCTGTGAGGCCCTTAATGTAAATTCTGGTACTGAGAGGGTCTTGCCACCTCTGTTCTGTAACATTTTGAGTGTGAATTTTTATCCATTGTTTCCAGAATGTTAAAGAGGGAATGCTGATGCTGGGCTGTGTGAAGGAGCTGACAGACTTTGAGGTGACCGTTGGCCTCCCGTGTGGACTTCAGGGCTTCCTCAGCATCCAGAACATCTCAGACTCCTACACAAAGCTTCTCAGTGAGCAGCTGGCGCAGGATGCCGACATAGAGGTCAGTCAAAATTGAACTTAGATTGACATGATGATTTACGTGCCATCATGTTTTGATTTCATCCTGTTTGTGATCAGTTAACGTGTGCATTCAGACAGTGACTACTAAATTTTTGTGTAACCCTCAGATGTTGTCTGTATTTCACAGGAGATTGGTTCTCTGCCTCAAACCTTCTACCCTGGCATGATAATCAGGTGTGTGGTTGCGAGGTTGAAAACGTCCAAAAGAGGCACGATTAGCATTCAGTTGTCAATAAATCCCAAGCTGATCAACAAGGCGCTAGCATCAAGTTCTTTGAAGACCGGCATGGTGAGCATGAACAGTTGAACAAACAAAGTCATCATTACTTGAGTTATGATGTATAGCCTCTGTTTTTGATGCCTTGTCTCCATATTTACCGTGTTTGGGTGTAGACATTGAGTGGATGTGTGGAAAGCATCGAGGACCACGGCTACATAGTTGACATTGGCGTCAGTGGGACTAAAGCTTTCCTCCCCAAGAAAGCAGCAAAAGACCAACATAACAACCCAAAAGGTGGCTGACACATCGACTGCTCCACTCCTCCCTCCCAGCAGATGACATAATTGATGAAATCCATACCAAATATGATGGATTTCGAATTTTTTATAATATATGTTGTCTTTGTTTCTCTGTGGCCAGAGTTGAAAATGGGTCAGTATTTGACCTGTCAAGTGGAGGAGATAAAGAGCGATGGCCGAGTGGTCCGCCTCTCTATCAATCCAACGACAATCGCTGGTGCGTTTGCGGAGGTGCAACATGGCTGGAACCTCACAAACCTGCTGCCTGGACTTCTGGTTAAAGCTACAATCAAAAAGGTGAAGTGCTCATGCCCCAAAGATTTGTACGCTGTACATCAATGCCTTCCCTGGCGGGGCATTAGTAGTCTGCCAAACAACAACTACCTTTGGTGTGAGATGTAACATGGCTCTATGTAACACCTCATACATATATTGCAGGTCACCAAACATGGGCTGGTCCTGGACTTCCTCTCCTCCTTCACCGGGCAGGTGGACTTCCTCCACATGGAGCCAAATAAGGTCTCCAGCTACACCGTAGGAGCAGAGGTATTGGACTTGCAATTTATCCATCAAATACAAGACAGTACCACAATGAAGTACTATTTTCAGTTTTACTTTGTGTAAATGACAATAGTTTCCTCTCGTCCATCCTCACCACCCTTCCCCGTCCTGGCCCGTCCACGCAGGTGCGAGCCCGCGTGCTGTACGTGGAGCCGTCCACCCGTCTCGTGGGCCTGTCCCTCCGCAAATACCTGGTCCAGCCGGGCCCCTCTGTGGACCCCTGTCCCGCTGGCGACGACTGCATCGGCCAGGTGATAGAGGGCTGCAAGGTGACCGCCGTGCATCACATGTCCGGCGCCTCGTTGCAGCTGCCGGACCAAAGGAAGGCGTTCGCACACGTGAGTGATTTTGTCCAGCCGTCTGTCTGACTGTACTCGCCAGTCGATGTTGTTGCCCCACTGTAACACGCACCTTTTTTTTTGCTCCCCTTCACCAGTGGAATCACCTGAAGGAGTCTTGGGTGCCTTCTAGTAATACTCAAAAGCTGACCACGTCCGAGCACACCTGCAGGATCGTAGATTTCAGCCCCATGGAACAGACACTCTTCGTCAGTTTACGCAAGTGCGTACCGGCTCATCGGCATCTCGTACTTTTGGAAAAATTTCCAGCCATTGTGATGCACTGACCTCGCTTTACTTCCTTTCTTTCAGAACTATGATTGACAAACCCTACTTCAGATACCACGACCTCCAGGCGGGACAAGTGTTGAAGGTAAGAGTTGTTGTTACAACTCAGATCCTCAAGCATCAACCACTCAAGTACTGATGTAAGATTGAAAGAGCAAAACCCTCCTGGCTAAATGCCTCCTACTGCTGCTGATTGAGCAGTAGACTGGTGAAACAAATTGAGAAGAACTTGAAATTAAATCAACACAAATGCACGCATCCCCTCCAGATTTTCATTCTGTGCCCTGTCCAATTGAGTGTCTATGCTATCTATTAATCTTTTTTACACAGTCTTTGGAGTTACTGTGTCATTCCTGTCCCTCCCCAACTGTTATGCGTGATTTGTGTGATATGTGTCTCCTTGAAGGGGAAAGTGTCAAGGTTGGTGCCAAGTGGGATGTTAGTGGACATCTCCAACCACATTAAAGGCCTGGTGCCCAAGAACCACCTGTCTGACATCATCCTCAAGAACCCAGAGAAGAAGTACACAGAGGGCATGACTGTCAAATGTCGGGTCAGTTGGATGTAGATTTTTCCGGCTGAGTTGCAGCATGTCGGATTTTTGACTTTTTTCCACACTGCAGGCCATCGCATGTCTCATACGTTTTATACCTGGTTGTTTGTTGCAGGTGTTGTCAGTGGACCCAAATATGAGGAAGCTAAGCCTGACCAGGAAGCAGACTCTGGTGGAGTCCACGCTGCCCTTGTTCCTCAGCTACGAAGACGCGAGGCCTGGCCGCGTGTCGCACGGCTTCATCGTCAGCGTCAAAAGCTACGGCTGCTTGGTTCACTTCTACAACGACGTCATGGGCCTGGTGCCAATCAGGGAGCTCTGCTCGGAGCAAATATTGGACCCCAGCGAGCTGTTCTTCGTCGGGCAGGTGAGTTCCCCTCGAGTCATTTTTGAAATACCTGCCCATTTCTCAGTTGCTGATATGATATGGTGTTGTTTTCGTCCAGGTGTTGAAGACAAAGGTTCTTCAGTGCGACCCAGAGAAGGCCAGGCTGATGCTCTCATGCAAAGCAGTCACGGAAGGAAGCTCGGAGGAAGCCACCCCCGCCCTTGTGGACTGTGAGGTGGGCAAGGTGAGCCCGAAGACCGACACCCTCACTTTCCCTCCCAAGGCCTCAGCACTCGCCTCACCCGACCATTTGCTTCCGCTCGGGTTTTGCGCAGATGTTGGAGGCCACGGTGCTGAAAAAGACCCCCAGTGGCCTGGAGGTGTCCATCCTCCCAGACAAGTTCCACGCCGTCCTGCCCACCGTGCATCTCTCCGACCACATGTCCAACTGCCCTCTGCTGTGGGAGAGCCTGCGTGAAGGCGACGTCGTCTCCAATCTGGTCTGCTCCAACAAAACCAAGCGGAACATTGTATCCTTTTTCGAGACTTTTGCTGAAGTGTCCAACACAAACATACAAGTCCTGGACGAGCTATGCTATGCGTGATGTTTTCCTTAGCTGCACCTGTCCACAGTTTATAACCAAGAAGTCCACAGTGAGATGGGCCTTGGAGGAGGGACTGGTGGCCAAGGATTTCTCTGAACTCAGAGTCGGAATGCACTTGATTGGCTGGATCAAAAACATCATGGCCTATGGCGTGTTTGTGGAGTTCCCACACGGACTTGTCGGACTTGCTCCCAAATCGGTGAGCTTAGCGCCATTACCTCATTAGCTGTGTCGATTCAAAGTGTTTTGTAATGTTTCAAATCCACACAACTCTCATCTATCTCCCATTTGCCAGGCCATGAGCGACAGGTTCATCACAGACACCATGACTGCGTTCCAAATGGGCCAGACGGTGATGGCCAAAGTCACCAACCTGGATGAGGAGAAGCACCGTTTCCTGATCACGCTCAAGATTTCGGAGGTCATGTCCCCGGAGGGGAGCGCTCAGACCCAACTCTTACACGGTCTGAAGGAGAGAAGAGCTGTGATTGAAACGTTGGCCACCAAAGGTAAACAAGTCTAACCCCCTCGCCTCCGCGAAATCAGAAATGGGTCCGATGTCTCTCAACCGCTCGCCGTCTCTGTCCCCCAGATAACGAGCTCCACCAGCAGCTGCTCGCCCTGTCCGTCGGTGAGAAGCTGAAGCTAACGGTGGACACGGTAACGGAGAACGGCGCCACCTTCAAGTGCGACGATTTCAGCGGTGCCTCCATATTGGCCAACAAGCACCATATCAAGGGTACGTGTGAGAACCAAAGTCTGCGTCCATTTTGAGCACAACAACAACAAGGCTGAGATTGTTGTGTAGTTGTTGAGCTGTGCCATCGGCCATTTTTGATGTCATATTCTGGAGACAAAATGCCTCCATTTTGACCCACCTTCATCATGTGAGGGGAGTGGCTGAACCTTTTTTTTTTTCTCCCTTTTTAGGAGGAAAACTCAATCAAGGACAAAAAGTTACCGCCGTCATACTGTATGTTGACGTCTTGTCCTCCTGCATCCAAGTGTCTGTCTATGACAAGCTAACAGCAAAGAGGAAATCTGTAAGTTTGACTCTTCCAGATACATCTTCTCACTCACTGCAGATATCTCTCACCACTTGGGGTCCCTCACCCTGCAAAATACCAGGACAGACCAACCCAAACCCAAGACATGAGGGGTCACTGATGTTTCCGTCTCCGTTTGTATTTCCCCAGCTAAACGAAGACACCGAGTACACAGCAATGGTGCAGCACGTGGATCAAGACTTTGCCATCATCTCATTGGATGACACGGCCCACCTGACGGTGATCCAAGCCAACAACCACCTCAACAACATGCTGCTTTGCGATCAGGAGAAGCTGAGGGCAGGAATGCTGCTGGCCGTGACCGTCCTTGAACCCAGCTGCCAGGAGCTACAAGGGCTGCCCCTGGTGTCTTGGCGCCGGACAGCGCCAAAGCAACTGCGCGCCCTCTCCAGCCCCGCGGCGGACATCGGAGGTCACCGCTTCGGCGAAGTGGTGAAAGGTACGGTCGGGTCCGTGAAGCCGACCTGCATCCACCTAACGCTGGAGGACGGGAGCAAGGCCGGTATACACGTGTCGGAAATTGTGGAGCCGGAGAACGTGCGTGCGGGATCCTTCCCCACATCCACAGTCAAAGTCGGCAGCGTGGTCACAGGCCGAGTCATCGGAGGGAGAGAAGCCTCGAGTAACAGGTTCCTATCCCTCACACATCATGAGAGAAATCAGTCTAAGGTTTGATGTCCACTTTGATGGATTGAAGTCCAATTTGCTTGTCTCTTCTGCTTTCAGGTTCCTCCCCTTCTCGCATCCAAAGTTTTCCTACTCAGTAGCTGAACTCACTCTCATCCCAAGGTAAGGTCTCAAACTTACAGCTGTATCATCGCCTTTGAAAAAGAGATGTCTCTGATCGACGGGGTCCCAGTAACAAATACCTCAATCTCTTCTCGGCCCAGCAAACTTGACACCGCTGTACAGATCAAGCCTTTCCGCACAAAAGAAACACTGAGCAGCTACAAGCCGGGGGACGAAATCATGTGCTTTGTGTCCAAGGTAAGTTCCAGACGGTGCTGTGGTCCTCTTCCCCAGCTCTCCTTGTTTTCTTTTATGTCTAGCAAAAAGACGGCCAGGCATTTCCATCAAGCCTCTCCATGTTTCTGTCCACAGTTTAATTCCAAGAATAAGTCACTGGATGTCACCATCGGTCCAGGCGTCACTGGGACAGTGGAGCTGCTGGCCATGGCCACTGATCTGAAGGTGAGTTTAAATGTCTATTTTCCTCATCATGGGGCTCCCTGAAAAAGAGCAATAAA
>OMPJ01040746.1:0-12544 GCA_900312935.1 Carapus acus
AGCTTTGTGTAGTGTGCGCGTGCGTGTTCGTGCATGTGCGTATGTGCTTGTGTGTGTGCGTGTGTGCGTGTGTGTGTGTTTGCGTCTGTGTGAGTGTGTGTGTGTTTGTGTGCGCGTGTGTGTGTGTGTGTGTGTGGGTTTTCACTCGAGGCTTTGCACCCAGCGCTCACCCAATTTACACCTCTCTATTCCTTGCAAACCCCACCCACCATCCCCTGGTGACAGCACCATGCTAACCGTCACCTCCCTGCTTGCACGCCTGTGTGTGTGTGAGTGCGTGTGTGCGTGTTTGTCTGTGTGTGTTAGTTTTTGGGAGTCGTGGGGTGGGAGGGGTCTGCATATGTTTTGGTGTGTCTTTGAGCACCAAGCATTGCTTCAGAATGATGTGTATGTTTGCGTCCTTCCGAGAAGCAGTTTGACTTGTAGACCTTCACACCAAGGGCATCTGTGAGGGGTAAGGTCATTCTGTAAGTCCTTCCCTCTTCCAATCTGGAACCTAGGAACAGTCGACAGTTTGATTTTTAGGAGGGATAAACAGAAAAGCTGTCACACACATCACCAGACACACCAGCATAATTGTTGTCATGGCAAAAGGAAAGTTGCAGATAAACATCTCCAGCCATTTGATAAAATCAATGTTCATCAATTAAGCAAATTAGGTTGACATCAGACAGCACCAAGTAATTGCTCTAATCATACCATTATTTCATTCTATTGTTTATTATTTATTTACAAATACTTCTTATTATGAGTGTTAACAGGGCTGTTTTTTCCTCTAGTCTCCTGGTGGCAGTGATGATGATGATGATGATGATGATGATGATGATGATGCTGCTGCTGATGACACCTTGTTGAAGTTTTCTGCGTCTTTTCTTCCTGTTTTTCAGTGTTGGTCTGTGATCGTCTTCATCTTCATTCTTTTTCCTCTGCTCTCCTCTTAAAATGTGCATGCTGGTGGAAACTGGTGCAGTAACGACCACCCCACCAGGAGCAGATTCTTGAAAACATCACTCAGGCGTGTGCCATGCTGACAGGGTTTGGGGATGATGTAGCTACTGTAGGTTGGGGTGGTTGGAGCATCTTGACAGGATTAGAGTGAGGTAAAGTGCTCAGCGGTTTCACTTAATTGAGGCGGATGAGCTTTTTAATAAAGCGTGCAGTGTTAGCAGCTGACAAACGGCTCGGCTCGAACACGAGGGAAATCGCATTTAATGGCATCAGGTATGTGCTTTGCTGGAGCTTATCACATTACATTGGCGAGTGCACACACACACAAACACACTCACACGCTGGCGCGCACACACACACACACAGTGTACATGCACATACAGTGAGTGAAATATGCTTACAGTCAAACTAACTGTCTTCATTTGTGTTTGTAGCCAAGAAGGTTCAGAGGATGGATGGATGGATGGATGGATGGATGGATGGATGGAGAGATTGTCTTTGACTCACTGGCTCTCTCCACTTTTCCTGATTCATGTTCATGGTTATTTATTTGTGTGTACAGCTGAATGACAAAGAAGTTGGCAGAAAGTGATGAACAGGAAGAATGATTAAAAAAAAAAAAAAACAAGAGCAAAGTAGATAGAAAAACAACAATCTTGAAATTAAGAACGAGAACAAGCACAGGAACAGGAACAGCAACAGACTGAGTTCAATCACTGGTTTGATCAGAGATGGATGAAAACTGTTTTTAGGATATCAAATAGATCATCAATACATCTGGTCTGGGCCAGAACCAGATCTGCTTCTGGTCCTGCTCTAGGAGTGGATCAGCACTGTGGACAGGAAGATGCAGTGTGTGTTGAGACGTTGGTGTGTGTCCTTGTTGGTTTCGTTGCAATGGATTCCTCCTCTTAGAACACATCAACACTCCTCCTGATCTTTGTGTCAGATCTAGACAATTTTATTGTGTTTTTTGGGCATATATGACTGTCAACAGTTAAGAGATCTCCTGGGCCCACAAAATCGCGGCCTGGTGCTGACTCAGCGCCCTGCACAGAGCTGGAACATTAAAATTCTTTGCCAGACCCTTCTGTATTTTCAAACACAATCGTCATTTTGGACTTGAAGGACGTATGCTGTCCACACAATGCCTGTCTAGTCTCTGCCTTGTACCCAGTTACCCCCACACCCACAACCTCACCAGCTGTGCTTAGCCTTGTTGTCATGGTGATTTCTTTGGCATCTGATGCCAGTTCGCGGCTGCTATCCTTGACCTCTTCAGAAATCTCGTGGCCTCTCACCTGCCCTCACGACTGCTCACCTGCAGTCTCTGCACCAAATAATCTGATGTCTTGAAAAGTCAGGTCTCTAAGCATCCAGTGCAATTGTGACTGACACACACTGGCAATTGGCGTCCAATGTGCTACGTCTTCGTGGTGCGGGTGGTAATTTGAAGTCGGGGAGTTTGTGGTTTTGTCACGGTGAGAGGAGGCAGTGTGTCGTTGTCTCCTTGCTAATCCCTTTTCAGTGTATTTGGTGTTAAAGTGCCAGAGAGGGACAAAAGTGAAGGGAGGTATGAGTTATGCAGTGTGATATGTTCTGCCAGCACAGTGTAAATGCCCTTTAGGAGTTGTCAGTTTCATATCTCACCCCATCGCCGCCATGCTGAGTGTGCAGACACACACACAAGCACACACACATGAACACACACACTGTCCAGATTGTCAGGCTCTACCAAATTCCGCCTATGAGCGACAATTAGAGTCTCTCATTTCTCACAAATATCAATCACGGAGCTCATGAATAAAGACAATTACTCCATGCCATTTTATACGCTCGCATCTGCCCTATGAGCCCCAGCGACCGCCCCCTCACCCAGCCCATAACCCGTACTTCCCTCCCATTTCCCTTTTTTTGGGAGCAGTGCCTCTTGGGTATATCGGCCAGCGCTCATCATAGCAGCGCAGCGTGAGCCACCACAGTCAATAATAGAGGGGAGGACGCCAGCCCCAGACGAGATCACATCCTCCGGACGCGTGTCAATCTTCATTAGCAAGGCGGGCGGGCTGTGGGTCGGGGGGGGTCAGCGTGGAGGAAGAGGGGACGCCTTTAAGGTGAGGATGACTTAGAGGGGTTGGGGGCATTGGGGAATGGTGGTGGGGGAGGGAAAGGGGAGCATCAGCTGTGGAACAATGACAGAGTCTGTGTCCTAGGGCCCCTGAGGCCAAACACCAGCTTCCCTCCACATCCAACTGATCTCTCACCCTTAGAATCAGAGACATCCAGAGATGAAATGCACCAATCACAGAATCCTTCTGGACTTTGCGGAGTCGCCGACATTCAAGTCTGACATTGATGCAACACCTCAAATCAACGTATCTAATGTCATATTCATGGAAAAGCGATTGGTTTACCCCAGGCAAGGGTGGGACCCCCTTAAAGCACAGCAGCTTGTGTAATGTCAAGTATTAATATTTCATCGGCCCCATTAATTTAAGCACTTTGATTTCACTTATTATCAATTTATAATGATCACTGCCATCCATGGTGTGTGTGCAAGGCAAAGTTGGCAAGTGACGGATGGGCGTCTCACAGGGACTACCATTTAAGGAGACAGTGATCTTTATTCAGGGGAATTATTACTTAAAGATGCAAAATTACTTAACAGAAACATTGATGGGATATGTATTTAAAGGTTCATCGCTTAAAAGACTAATATTTATGTGCACACATATAAATACATTCATATCAAGTAAAGTTGACTTCCACCAGGGGAACAAATCATGATGTTCTGAGTGGAATTTGATGTAGACGTGACAGTGGAGTATGGTATAAATCTACCAGGTCCTAAATCCTAATGGATCTGTTTGGGCACCAATTGTCCCAATTGACCTCATATAATCCCGGTGGTGCCACTTGTCCCTGTAGATGAGGACCTACTGAAACCAAAATGTTGATATCCATCAGGACTATTTTCAGACTAATGATGCTAACAATGGTCATGTTGGATCCCAGTATAGTCCCAGTAACCCCAATAGGTGCCAACACTGACTACTAATTGTCCTGGTGGATTGTACGAAATTGTATGGATTGTATGAAATAAGAATCCTTTATTGTCACTATGACACTGTTTCCAACATCGTTGCGGAAATACATTTGGCAGCTTGTAGTAGTCCCCCTCTGATGTAATAGTGTCAGGGGGCCCTATTGATGATAGACCTGGTTGGTCTATACAGCAACACCTTAATGTCTCCATAGCTCAGAACAGTCTGATCCACTTGTACAATTTGTCCCTTCCAGCGAGTCACATAGTTCCAACAGTGAATCAAAATAGTCCAAATAAATTCCGAATTGTTCCAAATAGTCCCTATAAATCCCCCATAAACATATTCTCAATTGCCAAATTTGATCCCCATGCATTGTGTTTTATAGTATAAGGGGCAAATTCAACCATACTTTGGCGGGGCGTGCGACTTATACTCAGATGTGCCCTGTATGTGAAATTATCAAAATGTATAATTTCACATTTTCGTTACGGTCACACTGGCAACCGCACAAGGGCACTCTAGGCTTATGTACCAGTATCTACAACCACTCCCTGTGCTACTACAGTTTCAACGTTCTAGTCATTGGACGGCAATTACTGTAATATAAGCGCCACTTCCTCTTTTGCACAGTAGAGGGGGCAGCGTTTCATCCACATCTGTAGTTGGCGGAGTTGTGCCGAAGCGACACCAATGATAAAGAATTCAATGGATTTGGTGATTTGGAGTAAGATCAAGAGTTTGGTAAATTTGTTGGCTTGTTTTTTATGCTTTTGTTTGCTTGTCATCTTGATATAGGAGATAGGGGTCGATCTGAAGTTCCAGACATTTTGGAAACAACAGTCCTTCCCATGTCTGAGACTCACCTCTAAGCCTGAAATAATATAGTACAAACAGGACTAGTGGTACTGCTAATGGTGGCGGCTGCAGTGGTGCTGTGGTGGTGGCGCTGTGTTGACACACATAGGTGGCACAGGCACACTAGCCTTATTAGCCAGGTCAAACACAATTGGTGATAGACACGGCAGGGCATCTTAATTATGGCTGGCAGCTGGCGGCGGGCGGGGGCTTTCTTTAGGGGCTGGGTTATGCCCATGCATGAGCTCCCCCAACACTCCCCTAAGGCCCCTCAACCCCTCCTCAGCATCCTCACCCTCCAAATGCCCCTCGCTGCCCCGGATGAAGAGTAAATCTCCCCTTCCTTTTGTCTGGGGTGAAGCATGTGGCAGCTCCCTTCATTTCAGCCAGAAAGGAAATGTGGACAGAATTTGGAATTAATAGAGGGGAATGGGGCATTAAATTAGCTTAATAATGATGGCTCATGTGCGAGTATATATGAGACAAAATTAAAGCTTTTGCAACAAGCAAATGAGTACCCCCGAAAAAAACATCACGCACTTAGTAAAATCCTCACTAAAACTTATGTTTCTTTTTGCAGTATGGAGTTATCACAGCTCTCATGATGCACTGTTGGGTGTAAAGATATTGGAAATGTTTTCCCTACAATGCCAGCACAACACACATATGGACGCACACGTATAAACTAGAGATGTCCGATAATATCGGCCCACCGATATTATCAGCCCGATTTTAGCATTAAAATGTAATATCGGTATCGGATTTTTTTGCTTTAAAACCGATAAAATAAAAACAGATAAAAATATAATAATGCTTGCGTTACACTGAAATAGTGCCTATGCGCTCCCGAAGCGTTTACCGGCGCAAATATCGATATCGGATGTTATCGGTATCAGTAAATTGAGAGTTGGACAATATCAGCATATCGGATATCGGCAAAAAAGCCAATATCTAGTATAAACACATGCACATAGCATCCTGAAATAACACTCATGCTTGTAAATCTATACCAAAACAAGAACATGCCGCTGGCCTGGTGCTCCGTCTGAGCCCTGACGGAAAATATAGCCTCGAGAAATTTGTTGCCGATACAAGGACGCTGTCACCAAACTGCCTGTTTGCACGGAGCTGTAGTAACAGAACATTGTCCCAGATGCGTTTACTGGTGTCCTCATCTGTATTCGTTTGTTGATGGAGCATTCAGAGCCTCTGTAACCTCCTCAAGGCTGCACATCCTCACACACACACACACGCACGCACACACACACACACACACACAGGTCCGACTCGCCTCTCCCTGATTCAGCCCCTCTGGTATATTGATCTACTTCATTCTTCCTCCATGAGATGCAGACAGCATTTCGGTGCTTAGGCCGCAGTAATCATGATCTAACACCCACCACCACTGGACGCCGCCATAGGAGGATGTAAAACAGATAATGCTGCCGCCTGCGTAATGAACAATATCAGATGACATATCGACAATGTCACGCGCAGCTCATAATGACACGGAAAGATGTATTCTGTTAGGTTTACACACAGTTTCACATGCACACACCCTCAGATCCATACATATATGAAAGAGGACACTGCTGTTCACTTTTTAGAAATCAGGACCTTGGACAGCATTCAGCTGTTGCGTATTAGTCTGTGAATACATGGGTGTATGCGTCTATGTCCACAGGTCTGTGAATTTGTATGTGTCCGTGTGTATGTGTGCCCACACACACACACACACTAATGAACTTGCACCCGCCCTCCTCTCCTCCTTTGCTCTGTCTGCTTTCAGTTTCTTCCCCTCATTGACCATCCGTCACCACGGAAACCATTTCAATCGATCCAGTGCCATCTAATACAAATATTTGTTCCCCCGTCAAAAGTTACAACAATCAGCAACTCGCTCCTGACTAATGCTAGGGGGAAAGAGGAGGTGGAGCTGAAGCATGAGGAAGACAGGAAGTTGCTCACCAACTCCCACTACTGGTCAAACCATGGCACTGTGCTGCAAAGGATCATGGTGAGCGATGCAAATAAAATGTGGGTATGAGATCTGACGCAACAATGAATATGGAAGTCTATCCAGAGCTGAGCTCCTGTGGTCCTCTAGGGTGTGTGTGTGTGTGTTGGTGTGAACATGTCACATTCACTTTATGTCATTAGAAGTGGAAAGCTGGTCAGGGGTCAAAGGTCACAGTGTGATTCCCTCCCACCCCCCGTCACAGTTTTCACCCATAAAAAGTCAGATTGCATCGAGTGGATCCTGGAGCAATGATTCTCACCTTCTCTCATTTTTGTTCTCTCACTTCCCCTATGTGTGTTTCTGTGTGTCCAGTATGTGTGCGTGTCTTTTCACGTCTTTGTGAGGCAAGATCATCCGAAAAGCCTTGTGTAACAAAAGTTGCGCGAGCCGAGACACGCGCGCGCACAGTGCTGAGGGGAATGAAGTGTGTGATGTGTTTGGGGGGGGGGGGGCGTTTGTCATGGCGGCAGGCATGCAAGCGCTCTAGAGAGAGAGCGAAAGAGAGAGAGAGAGAACGAAGGAAGAATGAATGAGGAGAAAGCTTATTACCAGGAAACAGATGGCACCCAATTCACCGCGGCCCCAGAGGGACTTGGAGGGACAACTCTTTGCACCTTCAGGTTACCAGCGTCGTACAGAGGGCGGGGTACTTAAACACCACTGTGTCTCTCTCTCTCTCTCTCTCTCTCTGTCTCTCTTTGTATTTGTGTTCACTCACTTTTGTTCGACTTGTGAACAGGTTTTGACATTTCTGGCGAGGTACCACTTTTATCTTGCCACTGTTACAATAATCTATTTTCAAAACAGTCGAACAGCTCTTCAGCAAGAACACAAAAACGCACACTGACACACACCAACGCAGACACATTTCAGCGTCACCTCTTATCTCAGCAGACACCATCAAACCTGTCACTCAAGATCATCTCCGCGCGAGTCTGTGTCACAACATCCGTAAAATTAGATCTCACATGCGCCCAAACATTCACACCTTTCACAGTACATGTGCATATGCAACTGTACGAGTGAACACACACACAAGCGGACACACATTCATACATAAACACACCCACACGCGCACCACACAGATGACAGGCAGTGAGTGGAAATGAAGGATTTGGAGTTCCATCCCGTTACATTATGCAGCAGATGGCGTTCAGGCCAAGCCTGGCCAGGCCTCTCCCAGGAGAGATGGAGCAAGAGAGAGAGAGAGTGAGAGGGCAAGAGAGTATGCGAGAGGGGGAGAATAAGGGAGGTGTAGGACGGAGGGTTGAGGGGCAATGCTGTTGTCTTTCTCCTGTGATTACAAATGTTTTTGTCTTCTCTTCAATCTCTCCTCTCTTCTTCTCTGTCTTTTCTCTCTTCCTTTTGCCAATCTTCACCAATCTCTTCCTCCCATTAGCCAACACAACCCCTCCCAAACCAACAACACCCCTCCTCGTCCCCACCCGCACAGCTGAGGCTACACCTGCGCCCGTCCAGAAAGGGCCCCGACCCTGGCTGACCCGCCGCCGAGAGGAGGGAAGTAGAGGAGAGAAGTGGGGGAAAAGGTGAAGACAGGGAAGAGAGGGGAAGACAAGACACTCTTGTAACAGTGTATGTGTGTGAATGTGTGTGTGCGTGTGTGAGTGTGTGTGTGTGTGTGTGTGTGTGTGTGTGTGTGTGTATACTATCCAAACATTTGTTCAATTTGTTCACGTTTGCTCATAATGTCTTGCTTTTATTTTATGGAAACCTTCTTCAGAGCAGATGTTTTAATACCACACACAAATACGCAAAGACAAAGTTGACCCGATCAAATAGCCACAATCAATACACACACACTTAAACCCAAACATACACAAAATGCTTCCTACCAAATGTTTTTCTGAATTCAGAATCAATTAGGCGATCACCATGGTGTGTTGACAGTACGTGTGCACGCGTTTGTGTGTGTGCGCACGCGCGTGCACACGCGTCTGTGAAGACAGATGTCACAACGACCTGTGGGGATTATTACAAATCTGTTTCCCTCATTGTTTATATGCGAGCCCCCTCTCTTCCTCCCGATGCTTCCGCTGAAGTTTCATGAAGGAGCAAAGCCAGAAGCAGATTGCTAATGTAGGAAATAACAGTGTCCAGCTCTAGTGTTGGACATCATCAACGTCCGTCCCTTTCCTCCCCCATTCCCCCTTTCACAATATCCTGCCACCGCCATGTGAGACGATCACCGACTCTCTGTCCCGCCTCCAATGAATGCCGACTGTGCCCAATGGCCACCAGAGGCCCTCCGATGCCCTCCTGGTTTGGCCCGTGCAGCTCTGTGCTCCTTTGGCAGAGCCGTGGGCCTAATGAACTCATCAGCCAGCTGGAGGCACCCGCTTGGAGGGGCAGGGGGCAGCGGGGACGGGGATGGCTGAGTCTGTGCGGGGATGGGGAGACGCTGCTCACTGCAGTGGTAAATGACACAGGTGGAGTAGAGAAAGTGAGGAGTGAAAGAAGAGAGGAAGGAGCTCAGAGAGGGGAGAAGAAAGAAGGAAGAGCCAAGAACTGAGCAAGTGGAATTTGGCAAGCTGATACTGTAGCGCTGGATGAATTGTAAAACGCAGCTGGCTCGTTTGCTGACTAATAGCACCTCTCTCTCTTTCTCTCTCTCTCGCTCACTCAGTAGTGCTGAAGTCATCATAGTTGCGTCATTGCCATCACGCCATCATCGTCATCATCGTCATCATCATCATCATCATCATCATCATCCTCATCCTCCTTCTGCTCGACATGCAATCAACCAATTCAAATCACCCAACACCACTTCATCCCAAGAGCTCTTCTCTTGATTTGAGCCAGGTTGTGTGTGTGTTGTGTGCATGTGCTTGTGAGTGTGTGTGTGTGTGTGTATGTGTGACGGAGAGAGAGAGAGAGACAGAGAGGGAGAGAAAGAGAAGGGGAGAGAGAGAAAGAGAGAGACAGAGAGAGAGAGAGCACCTTTGTGTGTCCATATGTGTCTGGGTGGCGGTGTGCTCGCTGGGCGTCCTGCTGGGAGCACAGATGGTGCCTCGGCCTGCCACGGCAGCTCCGGCGATGGCCACATTCTCACATGGGACCCCCAGCTTTCTGGCTCCCACACCTCCTGTTCAGGCTTGAACCAACACCCCCATCACACACACACACACAAACACACGGGGCTGGGGTCCAGGCCACTGCCCATTTCACTCCCCTGGAAGAAAAGATGGAACACAACACATGGACGACTTGGCTTTCACACACTGCCCAGAGTGTTTTTCTCTGCTCATGTACGTGCGCGCGTGTGTGTGTGTGTGTGTGTGTGTGTGCTTGTGTGTCTTCAGTTGCATAAGTGATGTGAATGCAAAAAGAGTCGCGTTAAATCACTGTCACATTTTGGAGTCCTGCTTGCTGCACTTGAGGAGTCGCAGAAAAATTGGCGGGACTCGGCAGGCTAAATGATCAGTCCCTGCCACCGCACCTCCTCTCTCGCTATGTCTTCATTTTTTTGCCCCTCTCTTGTTTTTCTCTCCTGTTCCATGCGTCTCTCCTTTCTCTGGTGTGGCCTCTAATTTCTCCTCCCACTCTCTCCCTTTCTGCAAGATGCCCCCTGTGGCTTGCCGTCCACCTGAGAGACGCCTCATACATCTCCTGACAAAGTGACTAATCCTTCCCATTTCACAGCTCCGTCCCACTGCTCCCCAGGAATGTTCAAAAGTCAGTGTGTGCGTGCACGCGTGTGTACCTGTATGTGTGTATGCGCGTGTGCTGTTGTGTGTGTGGTGTGCGCACGTGTGGTGTGCACACGTATGTGTGTGTGTGTGTGAGCGCATTTGTCGCACTGCAATGTCTAGTGTGATTGGCCCTGACAGGCGAGAGTGTGTCACCAGAGTTCAAGGTGTCTTTTCTGTCGTAACGAGAGGTTCACACAGCTGTGGCATCCATCCAGCTCAGTCTGATTAGAGGAATAACTCCATTACAGACTGGGCCATGTGATGTCACTTCCTGTCTGCTGGATGGGTGTCACAATTGTTTGTGGTTAAGTTTGTTCCCAAATTTGTGGCACGCTGTGTTTTTTGTTTTCGAGAAATCTGCAGTGCAGTGTTGGGACACAGCTGGATCAGAACTGCCATCACAATTGTTGTCTGAGCCAGACGAGGCATTTGGCAAAGGGTGTTTTGTCACCAGTGACACACTGACTTGGAGCTGTTTGATAGAAAGGGTGTAATGACAAGAAGAGAAAGCGGCAGCATGGCCAAAGATTGGGAGAAGCCACATTGTTGGATGGAGAGTTTACATACTTTGGAGTTGGACAACGTGTCTTGGTGAAAGTCAAGTCAAATCAAATCAAATCAAATCACTTTATTTGTCATTATGCTGTTAATAACACAACAAAATATTCTTGTGCGACCTCTGAGATCTGCCAAAATACTTTGCTCTCAGACGCCTAAAACCCACACCACTTCCATGCCCTCCCCCCCATACATACAGTAGATAAAAATAGAATAGAATAAAATAAAATAGAATAAAATCATCACCAATAACGATGGATCATTGCCCAACATCCCCCCCCGCATCCTGTCAGTGACGCTGTGCAGCTGAAAAATTGGAATGAAATGTTAGGGGACAGTTGCTGTATTTGCCCAGAGAGCGGGCCACCTGAGGCTACCCATCTCCTACACTGGCTGGCTGAGAAGCCTTGTGAGGTGACGCAAGGTGGCACAGCATGTAACCACAATCCTGATGGTCAAGACAGGGTGTGTGTTTCGCTTTCAGTAAAATTTGGAGTACATACAATAATGTAAACACTCCATCTTCAGGTCCAGACAGCGTCACCTGGTCCGTGGTCTGGCCAGTGTGTGAGCTGGGAGAGGACATGGTGAGTGAAGATGGAGCAGACAACCATCCTTCTGCTTTGTGGCAACTCTAACACCCCGCAGCTTTTCTCCGTGTCGATCCCGTTGTTACATCAGCTGCGGGATGTAATTACAGCATGCACAGACAAAACACCCTTGGAGGGGTCCTTTATGTGTTTGGCCAGGGGCCGGACGAGCTAGGTTAGGAGGGGTCCGGTCCAGGCAGCACAGACCACCAACCACAGAACACATCACTAGCACTGCTACAATTAGTTGGTTGGCCCAGTGTGTGTGTGTGTGTGTGTGTGTGTGTGTGTGCATACGTGTGTGTGTGTGTGTCCTTGGGCTCCAGCTGTCAGGGGGGCTCTGTCTCTTGGTCTTGACATGTCTCCGATACACCCCACTGTGAGGCTCTCCGTGTCACACACACTCTCAGGAGCCCACGGCAAGCTGTCTGTCATCTCACACGTGTTCCATCTCTCTCTCACACACATACGCCCATATTTACAATCTTTCCTCTACTGATATGATCCTTCTGGCACTGTTTTAGTATTTCTCTCTGTCTGGATGTGTTTGTGCGCATATGTGAGCGTGTGTGTGTGTGTGTCTGTGTGTGTGTTGGCGTCTTTGGCAGTGGCTGTCGGCCACAGCAAGTCATCCATGGTTCCTCTTATCGTTTTAATCACCTCGTTAGGCGCAGCGAGTATCCACACTTACTGGCCACTGCCCCTTCTGTGGAACCATGGCCTCCTGACCCAACACTGGTGCTGCCACTGGGCACAGCCCAGCAACATGGGAGGAGGAGGAGAAGTGGTGTGTGTGGGGAGGGGGGTGGGGGCAGT